>VYXH01006860.1:790298-803630 GCA_013397275.1 Burhinus bistriatus | reverse complement strand
AAGAAAAAAAAAAAAAAAAAAAAGAAAAAAAAAGAAAAAAAAAAAAAAAAAAAGATAATGGAGGACACAGTGGAAAATCTACATTTGAAATAGATCTTGTTAGGCAAGAGAAAGAAGCCTTTTTGTGTTGGCTAAGAGTCTTATGCTTTCACGTTGTTTGCCTGCTTGGTGTGCATGCTGCTTTAGATTAAATAATCTGAAGTTTACTAGCATAAAAACTAATGTTGCCAAAATTGGAATAAATGGTGGAAAAGTTGGACAGAAAGGTGTGAATTTAATAGTTAAACGCAGCAGCATTCCAAATGAATGGTAAAGTCTCCAAGAGAATCATGTCATTATCAGAAGCAAGGGAAGGAAAATGGCAGTAACAAAAACTGCTGTGTCTGTCCTGAAAATTGGAGACTTCTGTCACACCTGAGAACTACCTGAACTAATGAACTAAATTAATTGATATTCAAGATTTTTATGTATATAATCTGTGTGTAAGCTATAAATTTTGTTATAAACACTGCGGATTTTATTCCTGTCACTAAATACATGTGTTTTCATTAATTTTATATCTCATAACTGTATGTGGAGCTCCATTTAAGGGTTCTGCAACAGTTCTATGTACTTCAGAGAAACAAAAGTGGTTTTATAAATATCTGGCAAAATTGTAATGTTTATCAAAATAGTGATATATCAGGGTGTCGAAAGATTATAAAACTCAAGCTATCTCAAGCTTCTACAGTACTTGAACTTGAAATACATTGTTGCATATTTTGTGTAAGTGACATTAGTATAAAACCAACAGTTTTCTGTTGCCTCCGGTTGTTTGTTATATCTTAAGTGTTATTATAAATAAGATAGGGGCTATTTCTACAAATGCAAACTAGTCTTCATTTCGGAGTCTTTTGCTTGGGGGTCACTCCAGATAGATGGAAAGCTCAGTATACTAAGGACCATTTATATATGATGACTTGGTGGAAAAGGAGGTGAGGTGGTTGAGCATATCTGGGAGACACGGCAGACAGCAAGGTCATTGGGAAAAGTATTAAGGTGATTTGGGTTGACCAGCTATTAAGATCCCAGGTTAATTTAATACTTGTCCATGGAAGGAATTAGTACAGGATGGTTAGCACACTGTAAATTAGGAATTGCCAAGATAAACCCTAAGAGGGGCTTTGATTCCTGACAACCCTGTAGGGGCTGAAGTAAGGAGGACAGCACTGTCCGTGTTCTGTAGTCTGTCAGGGGCCACCTCTCTTCAGACAGTCCAATGCCATGCTGCCTGTTGCTAGACTTTCTGAGTCTGTTTTTCAAAAGTGATTTTGTTTGTCTGCTAGAATAGTGGCACCTGGAAAATCTTGGCCAGAAGCAAAGACTGTAGGGAAGCTGTAAAATATTCCAGACCTTTCAGCTGGCAGAAAGACATCTACCTATAGCCAAGATTCTCATCTCTAGAGTGTTTAGTTCCAGGTGAAATTTAAATTTCATTAGCTAGAACATTCATTTCACTTTACTGGCCAATTAGGAAAAAAAAAAATCAAATTTTCATTAACCTGTTCTATTTGCATGTTCAGGTTACTCAATACTAGAGTTCCAGAAGAAATGCAGTCATTATTGTAATTAATTTTTTTAAAAAAATACATTCTTAGACATTTTAATACTTTGTTGGTAAACAAAAACCTTGCTTAGCTTTACATAATACGTAAAGGAAAAGTTCTACTGTATCCCCATAATAGTAAAAGAAATCAGAAAAATAATTTTGTTAAAAATGATTATCATATGGTCACAATATTCCTTTTTCATTTGAAACCAAAGCTAATACTGTTATTTATGATTTCCAGTGAAATACTTAGAAATGTACATAAGAGTGAAGAAACCATAAGGTTAAGTTCACTTTTCAGATGTTCAGAGCAATTAACAAACGTTGAAATTCATACTTTTGGCATTGGGGAGGGACCACTAAGACTCAATTTCAGTTCTTTGAAATAAAAGCACTTGTGATAGTGTTTCATTCTTCTTCCCATTCTCTTTATGACAGTTTCTACAGGAGCCGTTCTCAGGGAGTACATCTCTGGGGTTTTTTACAGGATAATTTAAGACCATTAACATTATTTTACTTTGCGGCTCCAGCTGCTGCAATTTGTCTTTGAGATTCATGAGTACTAAAATTCACCAAATTTAATTTAAAATGATGGAATATATTGCCATTCATTTACAAATGAGAAACAACTGCAATAAACACAGAGGAAAAATAACTAGAAGAAATGGATGGGGTAATCATGCATATGCCATTGCCAGCCTGATGTCCTCGGGCTCTCTGTGTGCTTTTCTGCTGTATCAGTCAATCAAATGACACTGTATTGGATAAGCTTCTTGGGATATTAAGCAATACATTTTTAATGATAATTTTTATGACTTTTACACATGCAGAGTGGACCAGTGCAGCTGTATTGAGTTTTGTCAATTTTTGTAAGTGCACATTCTTGCAACAGACCCTACCAGTCAGAGCATGAAGGTCAAATAGTTCAGCCCCCCAGTATCAAATTGTATGCTCCCTTGGGACCCTGATTCCCCCTTTGTCTATGCCGTATGATATTGGCAGTCTTATTTTGTAGTCAGTGAATATCAGAGAGTTTTAGAACAGATCCTGCTTTCCATCAAAATAAAAAAAGTATATAGTGTTACTCAGGACTTCTGTTGGACTCTGCAAATATGTTATCTTTTAATTTCAAACAATGGATAATACTACAAGCTCCTTTTTATTGTGTGACTGCTCAAAAGTTGTATGTTGCATTTTGCACTTGGAAGTCAAGTTAAAAAGTACTGCACTTTCTTGTAAGTCACTTCTCACTGTAGAACTCAGATACGCCAACCTGACTATTTAAAAGGGATTGTGTAAATATGAGTGAAGGATGTAGTATCTGAAGTCCGAGTACTCTATCTGTTTCTGCCAAATGTATCTTTGTCCAATTTCTCAGCTGCTTACCTTGTTTAAAAAAATGAAAATTAAACCCATTAACTCTAGACCAGAGAGGTCCTGGTTCCCACTGTCATCCTTCACACAAGCAACTGCGATCTACTTGGTCAGGAAGGAGATCCAACTGAGCACCAAACTGTGAAAGACTCTTCTGTTGTAAATGGCTGGGGAGTTGATCAGGCTCCCTGAGAACCAGGGTGAGTTTCCTGAGCCGACCAACTGCAGGGCTACTGGAGCACTAGGGCTGGTGCATGCTCTGGAGACAGGCTGATGTTATCTGTTCTGAAACTGCACATATCTTATAAAATCTCTTTGGAGGTTTTCTCCTCTGTGTTTAGTCAGTCAGTATTAATGGGACAAGACGTGAAGGTGGCCATGGACTTATACCAGGATCTTTTTCATCATGACTTGGCTTAGTAGCCATTATGATTCTGTCTGCTCTGTAAGAGAAGTGGGGAGTCAGCTGTGGTCTTTCTTGCATCAAGATGAGCCATCCCATGCTGCATCTATAAAAGTCATTCTCTTGACTGTGCACTGAAACTGGCAACCCTGTCATGTTTAGGTTTTGACAGTAACTTTTCTAAGAAAAACTTCTAATAAAAGGCAATCAGCAAATTCCTGATCAGCTTTGTGAAGCATAATTAGTTAATAATATGTGCAAACTGTCTGGGTCAGAGGCAGGACTATGGGTGTCGTGCTGTAAGATTTACTGGTGACTTCTGGACAGTTCAGTTTGGATCAAATCTTGGTGCAATTTCACTTAGCAGCAAGAGGCAGGTGTTAGGGTTGTTTTTTTTCCCCTGGTAGGTTTTTTTCCCCCTAAAGTCTGAGACCTCTTCAAGTTCATATATAGAACATTCTTGATAATTGGCAGTTACCTGTTTTTCCCTAGCATCGTTCTTGAAAAAGGTGGAACAGTTCTCCCTGAAATTTTCCTTAAAATTCCCCAGAAGGAGAGACCAAGTCTGAGGGGTGATAACTTGGGGAATGATAATGCAAAAATTCAGCAAAATTCTAGGCAACAGAAAACTATTGTGTGCTTTTAGTCTACGCACCACTGCCACCCTCAACAATCGTTCTGTAGAAATACACTCTCCAATAAGTCATATAGGGAATAGCATCCTCCAAATGAGCCACAGAGTGCCAGCCGGTTCATGCTATGCATATTAATATTTCATAATGAAGTGCATAGAGATTTGGGGGATTTTGAAGCATGGATATAAATTTACATCTTGAACTTGCACTCTAGATGGAGTTGTTTAATGTACAATATATACTGTGCTTATATGATTGATCACTGTCTGCTAACTGAATAAAATAAGGCATCCTTTCGCCACTTAAGAATACCTATCTTTTACAGCAATGCATTCCTCAAATTTATTTTTTCTTTTAAGTGATCACGATTTAATTGTGTAGCACTCTTTATCTTTAGAAAACACAGTTTTATAAAGACTCAAATTATTTTTAGACTACTTTTCTGGAATCTTTATGTAAGGCCAGAATTTATATGATTTCTAAACTGCATCCTAGGTAGTCAGTGAAGAAAAGACATAAAGATAGATCTTTTCCTGAAAAACGTGAAGTGCGAATTGGCACTATGAGTATAGAGCTGTGGGGTTAAGTAATGTTAGATACAAGTAAAACATGTTTAATAGAGATGAATTCATTTTGATAAGACTGAGGAACAAACAAACCTTACTGTTTAAAAGAAAGAAGTATGCAACCAATTAGAGTAGGATCGATAGAACAATAGGATTAGTCATTCTTGATGTCATAGTGAAATAATACTAAATGAAATACTGGACATGTCTTTAGAAAATTCTATTTTCTTTTTACAAAGCAATGAGAGAAATCTGACAGTGAAAATGATGATCATTTATCTTAGACTCTTATCCCTAGTGTGGAAGGCTAAATTTCTGCCTACATGTCAATATGTTGAACAATAACTGATCAAAACCAGGAAGGACCATTTTAGGTTCCTTCAATCTCCATCACGGGATTATTTTTTTTTTCTTTTTTCCTATCCACCTCAAACTAAAACCTTCCCTGCTGGCTACCTACAATATTAACAGCATCTGTTGATGCTGCCTTCTTCAGTGAACTGCTGCTGGAAAAAATGGCAGAATACACAAACAGAAAACTCTGGCTGAGCAAGACAGTTCTATGTAGCTTGTAATCTTTTTGTGCATGATCGGAAGGTTTTACTTCCTTGGCTCACGTAGAAAAGAAATATTAGATGTTGTGGAACCAACAGGAAAAAGGGGTTCCCACCATACTCTTCCAAAATTTTAATCAAATAAATTAACAATTGAATTTTTTCTATTATTTACCCATTGTGTGAATGTTGAAATGAGTATATAAATGTAATGGAAACCATATTTTCTCAAATATTTTTTGTAGAAGCAGAAGATAAAAAAAAAAAATGATTCTTGGATCTTTATTTCCTAACTCTCCCTTTTCTTGCTGTATTATGTGCTAGAGTTCAATTTGTATTAGAACAGGGCTGAATCCCTAATGGCCTCTGCTATTTTTTTCTCTGAGATATAAAAAGAAGTGCTTATGGTGTTGTAAAGGTCAGACTGAGGATGCTGAATTCTCTGTTCACTTGCTTTGGTTTTCCTCTAGTATTGTTCCATTGCCTTCTGTGTGTTTACTTTTGATTTAAAATTCTGTATGAGGAAATCAAACCATAAGATAGAATGCAAGTGAGGCAGCACACTTTGCAACTCAGGTCTTCTCTGCAAATAGCTTCTGTTCCCAGATATTTATATTTTTTATTCTGTGTGCTGTAAGTTTCAGGTGTTTACTAATGTAGCCAGAATACAAACACAGGAAAGTATATTGATTTTTAGTTATGGCAAGTGTTCTATTAAATAGGCTGTTGATAATGATAATTGTATGGCTTATGAGGATACAATTTAACAAGTATGTCTAAATTTAGGAATATCAATAATACTGTTATTCTGATTTTTCAGATATGATAACAAATATTATATTGTAATGCAGCAGAATGTAGAATTAGCTGTAATATCAGAATTAACTCAGGTCCTGAAAACAATGTAGTTACCTGAGTGCAACACTCTGCCTTGGCTAATTTACCCAGCTGAGAAATCAAGCTGAGCCTTTCAAGGTTCTACCCTTGCTTGTCTTTATTCTGTAGCAACCAGTGTCAGAAGCACAGTGAAAAACACCCTAACCTTTGTATGACAAAAAGAGCTTTGCTTATTTCTCCTTTCCTCTACCCCAGGTGTAGTCATTTTCTATAATGCTATTTAATATTCCCCTTTGCATTCTTTGATGGTATCTAGCAATCCAGTCTGGCCACCAGAATCTTAGGTGTTTAAAAGATTGAGTAATTAACTTTCCGCTAGTAGGATGCAGAAGTATCCTCCTCCACCTGGAAAAAAACCCAAAACACACAAAACCCAACAAAAAAACAGCCCAAAAGCAAAACAAAGCCCAGACCTTAAAGAAGAGAGATCAAATCATCATTTCAGAAGTTAGTGTTATAGTTACAAGTAGACCTCAAGCTTTAATGGGATATAGACCTCATGTAATAACTAGCATGCACCCTCACTGGGTAGTGAGGTAGTTTAGGACAAATCTCTCACTGGAGAGTCAGTAATACAGGTTCCTCAATGGTACCAACCTTCATCCTGGTAACTGCATTTAGTAGTTTGAAAGATTTCTAGTGATGGGGAGCATGCAAAGAGTAATTCTGGTAATATTAATGTTCATAAAGTTAGTAAATTATATCTGAACTGTATTTCTAAATGCAGTCTACTTTGCAAAGATTTTATAAGTAAAGCCATGAAAATGCCAGAAGTGCCGAGTGTAAGTTGGCTAATTTAATTGCTATACACAGGTGTGTGAAAACAGGCTTTCTGACTGTTTCTTTTTTTTGCTTAAGGTTTATTAAGTTTGTTTCTCATTTTCAAGGCCAACAGCATTAAATGAGTATCACACCATTTATATATCTGTATAGGAAGATCATTGTTAATCATGCTTTGTCTATATTGTTGTACATGGTAAGACTCTTCTAAGAATAAACTTCTGTTGTTTCTGCTCATAGAGTCCCTTTTCATAGAAGTTTTTTCTGCAGTTAACTTATCTAGTTAGCAAATGCTTTCTGAAATTTCTTTGTATCAGTTGAAGGACTAGAGCAGTGAAATGTATGCCAAAAATGAGCAAGATAGAACATCTGGAGTGACTTAGTTGGAAAACAGAATTTAGAAAATTACTTAGGAGAAGAACATAAGAAAATAGGAAGAAGTCTGTGTGGCTGAAAAAATACACAGTATTTTTTTAGGCTGCTAGAGACTTTGGTCAGATAAATCTTCTTGAGCTCAGGAAGGCATTTCTTAGACCCTGGCTGTCAATGATATGAATGCATATTTGGGATGTAATAAATCCATGTTCACGGTCTTACTTTTGGTTAAGCAGAGCAATAACTGCACTGGAATTGCCTGCCTTGCAGGTGACATACTAAGCTCTTCCGGCACGGAAACATTACACTTTTAGTTTAGTATTAAAAAGTGTCAAACTCGCATTTTATTTATTTATCTTTCCATCATATTTTGTAGAACAGATTCATGCTTCTCCTGCAAGGTTGTGTTATCAGTTCAAATCTGCTCTATGGTGATAAATATCAAACCAATCTGATGGTTTAAGTAAAAATGAATTATCTGTGTAGTCTGGCAATAAGTAGTGATGAGAAGGCTTAAACAACTATGGACCTCTAAATAAGCGCTTACTCCCAAACAAGGCTCTTCTGTGACTAGGTTAAAAGATAAATAATCTGCTGTGTTTGCCTATTTCGATCCTGAATAAACTCACCATTAATCTGTTTATAAAGAAATGCACGTATATCAATGGAGATACACAAACGTAAATCTGGAACAACCTATATGTAAATTGGGCCTCTATTAAGTTCTTGGGCAAATAGAGGATTATGCCCCCTGAAATTTCTTGCTTGCGAGGAACACTTCCTCCCTTGTTTTTCCCACTGCTATGGCTTAAAATAGATGAGGATACTACACAGAAGATCTTTAGGCAGTGATTTTCTGAGTTATTTCCATATCTGAAAAGTATTTAATTTCAGTCTCATAGATGTTGGTATCCAGATGTGTCAGATGTTTCCATTACTGCCTCTAGGACTGGAGTCTCAAAACACAGCTAATATATCAGTGGCAAGTGTGTCCTTGGGTATAACTGAGTTCCATCAATTAACAGGACCATATGCTGAATAAAAGAAGTGGCTTTTCCCTTAGTGCTAACGGCTTGAGTAATTTCGGCAGTGGTAATACTCTCCTGGTATATAAAAAGCATATTAAAATAATGCCTTACCCAAATTAGGGCTGAATTATCCTTACACATACGTAACACTAGCTGAGTTCAATAAAATTGTGCTTGATTTCCGCTTGTAGTTCATTGTGGGTAACAGGAGAACAAAACCTCTAATGCTTTAAGTAGACTCTGCTTTATCCTTGCTTTTATATCAGTGCTTCACTATTTTTACTGCTGGAATGTTTTTTTTCTAATATCTTGCCTGAATCTTACTTGCCCGCTTGCAGTGCACAGGATTATCCTGCTCACTCTGAACACAGAGAACAGACTATTCTAAAATAGCAAAAAGGGAATTGGTAAACTCAGATTTTGAGAAAGGGAACACGTGGGACTAAGCAAGAAGACACGTAATTAGAGAGCTGCAGATCAGACCTGGGATGAGACTTTGAGAGGAGAAGCTGTCAAAATGTACTAGCCCGCAGGGAAATATGTTACCCACCTGCCTTGCTGAAACTGGAATATCTCTTCTGCTTGTTTGCCATCCTTAGGATTTTCTGATTATTTTCACTGTTTGCAGTAAGAAACCCCTTAATAGAGGCCTAATTCTAGAAAAAAAGTTGATAGTTATATCCTCTCATGGCTAAGGAAAGAGAATTAGCATATTGCTGGCAGTCCTGCAGTATGGTACCTGCTACAACGTGAACAGAAGTGGAATTTTGTTACAGGTCGCAAATTTCTTTCTGCATCCTTGAAAATCTCCACAGGAGTGCATGCATTGCTCTTCATTTGCAAATTGTTGAAGCTGTTACCTTTCTGGTGATACCTTATCTTATCCTAATTTCTTTAGCTTGTAATAGCTGTGGCCTATTTACTTTAGAGGTTTAAATCATCTTGTTTTAACAGAGGCATGGTTACCTGGGGCAGTTTCTATTCCCTCTAGAAGCATGCTTTTATGATTATGATGTTTATAAGCCTCAAGCAAGTGGTTGTGAGGACAACGCAGCACTCAACTCCAGATGGCCCAGTTTTAATGCTGCTAACATGATTCATTTTTTTTGGAACAAGTGTTTCTTATTTGCACAAAATGCATTTCTTGCTACCAGTGATTTTTCTGTGACTTTAATTTTATACTGAGGTATTCTGTGGACTGCTTCACTCATTATGTTTCCTTCTTAGTATGACTTTTGAAGACATTGATATCTATCTAATTTCCCTTCTGAAATACGTAAGAGTTGGGTAACCTGTGAGACCTTTAATGCCTCTTGCTCTTTGGAACCTATGAGAACCTTGCCAGACAATTAGAAAATCAAAGTAACCGGATTTTATGTTTTGTCTGCCAAGTCAGCGTGGTTAGTTAAACCTTCTTTTGCTTATGGAATTCTGCCATTTTATGTATGGTGCAGTTAAAAACAAGAGACTTCAACTTTTGCTGAGGATGGGGCAATAAATTAGAAATCTCTTCCCTTCAGTTCACCCGCTTAATTTTTAACTTCATTCCAGTTCTCAGCTTAGTTCCAGTCCATTTGCACCATGATGGTAGTGAAAGCCAGTCACAATCCTTGCTGGCACAAGGACACTGTTTTAGGACCTCTGTGAAGAAAGAGGCTGCAGAAAGAGAAATGGAGAGCTCTAATAAAGTTACCCGCTACCACCATGATCTCTTAAGAGTTCTGTGTCGGTGGCATAGGTATAAGTAGGATTGCAGATGTTCTGAATATTTCATGGAGTCCCTCTCTCTGAATACTCAGGAGCAAGAGGAGCTGATTCAATTTAAAGATAAGTTTTGATCTTCTGAAGTTCACGCTGGACTTCTCATCTTAGCTATTTTTAGTTCTAATCATATTGTTAATATTATATTGTTACATTTTGAAACATACTAACTCTGCATCTCTTCTCCCTGTGAAAGAATTCTTCAAAGTTTCCAGCTGAAGGTCTGTGGATATTTTGACATCTTTTTAGCAGGTTTCTTCTGCAGCTATGTAATGTCAGTTGTAATTGACAAACTTGTCTGACACATATTTTCTGTGCAGTTTTAGTTAGCAGTTTTGTGTGCAATTGATATGGAATAGATCTCAAATTAATCAGAGGTTTGGCCATGTTTAAGGCTCGCCCTTTTTTCCACAGACTTGCCGTCTTATTCAGGGTAGTCCTGATTACACAGTTGTCCTCTTCTTTATGAACCTCTGGTTTGGACAATGCAATCTTGGAATGTTTAAACCTTCTTCGCTTGTTCATTTTCTGAATGCCATGTTAGAGAATGGATTTACCCTTTGTTGATAGATTAAAGCTTACAAAAACGTTTTGAGGAAAGGGTCGTAGTGCATAGCTAAAAGAAGTCACCTGCTAAATGCATTGAAGTGGGAAAAAATAAAACTCTTCATTACCATCTCACCTGCTTGAAATATATGACATTATACGTAAGTATTTGGCAAATATTTTCAATGAAAACATTTGTAATATTTTTTGTGAAGTTTGTATCTCTCAGACCAGACTGTTAGTTGTCTGATATTCAGTCATTTCTCATGCCTGCAGTGTTGATATTGATTACCCAGTTTCAGTAACAAAATATGGTAGATAAGGAAGATGTCTAGGAAATAATAAAGAGGTTAAAGCCAGGAATGTACTTACAGTTCTATTTCAAAGGAGAGATAAATCAGAGATAGCCCTTTTGTACCCATCTTTTTTTTTTTTTTTTTTTTTTTTTTTTTTTTTTTATTTTTTNTTTTTTTTTTGTGTATGTGTGAGATGTCATTTGTCCTAGGACAAGAATGAGGAACAAATAATGAAATATATTGGAAATGCACCTGAATTAAGTAGTCTAAGTTCTTCATACGTTTACACAGAATGAAACCAATAGCTACCCAGGTTTGAAAACCTATGCCTAGCAGCACAGTAATTCTGGATTGTCAGGAGATTCAGTGTGTGCCTCTGAGGCATCCAGTACTAGGCACTGTCACTGAAAGCTATTGGAGCAGATGGGGATATCCTTATTTTGAAATCTTTATTTCTCTATGCAGAGGCATGCATTACAAATTAATTGAACAGGCAGTATTGAACAGTTAGTATTAGGTTCACTATGGAGTGCTGAGATGAGGAGGGACAGAGAGACTTACATAAGCAGGTGTAAGTTCAACGTGCTTACAGTTTATTTTGATATTTTAAAACAACATCACTTTTTCTACAATCAAGGCAAAAACGATGAGGCTGCTTACAGAAACAACAATGAATAAAAATGAATAAAATACAAAATATTAGCAACTTTTACCTGCAGATAGAAGGGAAAAGCAAAGCAAAAATAAAAATGTTTTCCCCACTGCATATGTGGGCAAAATACTGTTAAGTATCTTATCTGCCTGTGTAGCAAGGAGCATAAGCAGCAGGATTTTCAGTGAAAATGCATTTTAGTGGTTGGCACGCTTCTATATGGCTAAGTTTGATGCACTCCAAGTATGATTTTTCCATAATAGTTTGAGTTAGTAACCAACATTTTATTTTAGGTATTTTCGCTAGTGAATACTCTGGCAACTCACCCTTTGGTGTAAAAAGGGGTATTAGTGCAGTTGGCTTTTTTTTTTCTTTTTTTTTTTCTGGTGGAGCCTGATGTCATAGATAATCTCTGAGAACATCTGTTGTGACATGCCTTGCAGGTGAGACAGATCAACGAATTCTTATTTTATGAATCCCAAAGTACCTAGTACCTTTTTATGAGGGAAAATGTCCGTGTCCTTTGATCCTATCAAGCTGGGTAGATAAGGAATGCTCTGTGATCAAACATATAGATACCTAGGGAATTTTGATGTTTCAAACTGAGAGTTTGGTCAAATTCAAATATTTGGAAACTTCAAATTGAAGTGTTAGCTTGAGATGCAGACCCTTTTGTCTAGAGAGTAGACTGCAGCTGAACCGAGTCTTTAGATTTCACAGTTTAGACCTTGAATGACTTATATGACCATGTGGTACTTAAGATCCATCCAGGTTCTTCTGGAGATCAAATTCTGATGTCTGGTAAGAAGTACTATCACATAAGTTACCTCAAGAAGAGGTTCAGAAAGTGTACTGATTTCCAAGAGAGATTTTCTGCTCTAACTTAACTTAGATTATTTTGAGTTACAAATCCTGGGGAACATTCAAAGCTAGAATTGACATTTGGCCACTGGTGAACACATTTCCAGGCTGTATCAGTCTCTAAGTGTCCTGTCCAAAGCCAAATCATGCTATGAATTTACCATTTCACAATGTACTTCAGTGTACCGGGCTCTTTAAAAGATGTACCAACTTTTACATAGTTATAATTCTGCAGAACTCCTGACCACATGTAAATCTGTCTTTCCAGCAACACAGTTTTGCCAGTCTTTACCTCCCATCTTGATCTAAAATTATGCTTACTTTTTCTGAAGAATATTTAGTTAATCTGCCAAGAATTTAGCCACCCTGAGGTGTAGCTGTTGAATTCTTTTTGCTTTGGCTATTAGGAAGACTGGAGTATTTGGGGCCAGATGGAAACTTAGTTCTCAAGTCTGAACACACAAAGAACCACTGATGAAAGGAAGATTGGTCACAAAATTATTCTTCTACTGCTGATTCTGGTTTTCTAGCTGTCTTGTTTTGGTGTTCTTACAATTTGATGTGAACAAGTAGTTCTGTCCTTCTCGTGCAATGATTTTTCCCCTTTTTTCCTCAGGGATTTTAGAGCAATATTAATTTTTACCAATGTTTTGATCTAATTTAATTAATTGACAAATAATAAAACTCCTGGGGGCCTTATGCTGCAAGGTGCTAGATGCGCCTCGCTTTGTAGAGGAGGTGAGGCTGAAAACATCCGTAGCTGTCACGTATTTCAGATTCAAACTTTGGTTCTTGGTAATATTCTAAGACATCAGCATCAGGTATCTTCAGCAACTATCTTCATCTGCTCAAGATAAATACCAGGCATATGTTTATGGAATTATCTATTTCCAATTTTAGAAACAGTATGAAAAAGCCTGCAAATAGCCTTTGTCTTCAAAACAGATTGCAACCCTTTGGTCAGAAACTGAGCTCCAAATCCACGTCTTGCTGTTTTGATGAGGAGATTTGGATTT
>VYXH01006860.1:651860-790274 GCA_013397275.1 Burhinus bistriatus | reverse complement strand
TTTTTTTTTTTTTTAAGAATCTAAGTGACACCTAAATGGTGGATTTAATGTACCTTTGCAAAAAATTGAGTTACTTCAGCAGAGGAAGTCTTTCACTACAAAGCCAGTTTGAGGTTCGGAGGGAAGTGAAATGATTTGCTGCTCTCAGGCAAGATAAGATTCGTGAAAACAGTAATTTGGCCCACAGCACGTCATCTTCCCATTTCCAGTGTACCCCTAGGAAAAATGGGCTTTATGAATTTCACCAAGTTCCCCCTTGCCCCCTCTCTCTCATAATGAATGAGGTTTACTACATATACAGTAGGTCCAGCATAGACGTTTGATATGTAAGAAACTTTCCTGTGTAAGAAACTTTCCTCCTAGTCAGAAAGATTAGGTACTCTAGGCTTAAGCTAATGTGTTTTTCTTGTTAACTGGACAGGAAAATAGCATATATGCAGTCGTTATCAGGGCTCTACTGGCAAATGTTGGCATGCTTTTCTGGTAACACAGTCACTTCTGATTGCTGTACATACCTTTAAGTGCCTAAGTCTCTTCTAGGATTAGAAACTAGAGAGTTGGACGCCTGTTCATACAATTTATTTTTTTAGACATGTAAAAGGTTCAAGAAGAATCAACTAAGAACAAATCTTGTAAGCTATTTATCCCCCCATGGATGTTGATATTTCTTTTTTTGCTCTTTATTGAATTTTTTTAAGGAGCATTTTAGAAGCTATCACTGCATGGCTGTTCAACAACAGTGTAATTCCTAGAGGTCAGCACAAGTTGTCTGTTTTGCTTGCAATTGTCTTGTGCCAGCTAGTCTCTTCTAATTGCAGACGGGACTTGTACAGTGTAGAAAAATAGCATACTATATTCTGACTGATAGGAAGATAGGATCTGTCACAGGATGGTTATTTATTTTCATATTTTTTAATGTTTGAATGCACATGAACCAAAAATTTGCACTTAAAAGGATGCTTGTGTTCAATATTGTGACACATACATTATCATTTACTTTTGCAGTTCTTCCAGCTAAATTTAGGAAGACAGTTTTAGGTCATGAAGTCTAGAGAAGCATTTTCAATACAGAAAAAGAATATGTACAATTAATATGCCATGTGTGAATTTATGTGGATAAAATTTGAAATGGAAGTTGTTCACCATGCTCCATCTTGGCAGATTTATTATAATGGATTCTTCATTCTTCTGGCTGGAATGTTACACACACGCATGCGTGCATGCACACACAGAGCATTTAGCATCTTCAGAAAGGCTGGGCATTCTGCAGTGTTTTGGATGGATTTAGTTAATTGAGTATTGGTTTAAAGAACTTGGGATACCACAGGAAAGATCTACCATGTTAGCCAAAGAGAAAGATGTTAACCAAAAAACTGTCCATAATTTTTGCGTAGAACACTTTTATGGTATAGTTAGCATCTATGTTGTACAAGCACCAGTTACTATGTTATCAGTCATTGTGACTGAAGTATGACAGAATAGACTGCAGTAGAATGAATTGAATTGTGAATGGTATCAGTATTGAAAGCAACACTGAATTGACAGTGGAGTGTGAAATGCAGAGATCAAGGACTGTTGAGCAAAACATTCTGGGGTGTAAGATCTTCACTGCAGGTCGTGAAACCATATACATTACCTGAGAAGAGTCTGTGAAATACATAATCTACACTGAAGATAAAGTTTCTTTTCATTTACAAGAGAGATTCAACAGTTTCATAAACCCAGCAGTAATAATTACCACATTTATATCTAGTTCAGAACAGTTAATTGGAAATAATGTTTTCTCCTCTTCTTTCATGTCTGTGTATTATTATCACTTTATTTAGGTATGTCAGCATCCTCTCTTTATTATGAAATATATACATTACCTTATACGCACATAGGCACACACATACATATGTCCACGTATGTGTGTATATGTATACCCAGGTATATACACTGAAGACCTTCACATTTTTTACATGAAGGAATATTTCATTACCCTATTATAGCATACTAAGACCTGAAAAGACCTTTACGTCAGTTGTAAAAATGTCAAATTCTATAAATAAAGTACTTGGACATGAGTATGGCTTTGAAAACACATTTGACTTTAGGAAAAAAAAAAAGACAGTCATCTTTTGTGGTACAAAGGACTGAAGAAAGGGCAAGACATTTCCTAAAAATGTTTAGTAACAAAGAAATTACTGTAAACATGTAACCCCTAAATTTTATTAAATGAGCTAGTTAAAATCAATAGAAAACAGAAGTGAGAAAAGGTGTCTTTCAGGTTTCAAGTTCCGAATTACCCTTCTTCCTATAGATAGCTTTAGTACAGAAGGCCTCTTGTCCTGTTGTGTGTCCTTAACTGACTTTAATATATGTGACCATGAGAAAATAACTTTTTTATTTAGGTGGATAGTACTGTCTTGGGACAGATGTTTATGGAGAAACTGGAGTAAAAATAACCTTCAGCTAACTAGATCTGGCAAAACTTTAGGAAGTATTTTCTGTACTTTGTCTACTTTGAGAGCTTAAGTGAATCACATGGCTTTGAAATTTGTTTTTAAAAATTTGTTTATAAGCTCCAGAAAGCAAAGTATTCTAGAAGACAACTTTTTTGACACTTTCAGTACCTGGTAGTGCAAGGCAACGTCACACACTCATATTCTTAGAACACAAGTTGAGTCATGAAGAAGAATCATGCAAAGGCACGCTGTAAGCTAAAGGTTTCTTTATTCTAATAAATTATAGTTCTCATTTGCATACCTCCCTTTCTGCCTGTCACTCTATGTACTCAACCTTTCAATTATTTATAGTTTAAATGTGATGAGTTTAAACTTCTCAGTTCATATAACCTGCCAAACCTCTTTGTCGCTACCAATTATTAGTGTTTAATACTATGCTTAGAACTGTCTCTCTGTTTCCCTCTGCTGTTCTGCTGAGACATTGCTTGTTTTTCCAGTCTAAACCCTGTGCTTGGGAAGCCCCACTTAGCTCACTTGAAGGCTAAATTGTATTACTTGCTTGTCTGTAAACATCTGCCAGAAGGTCTCTAAAACTATTAAAACACATGCTTTATGGTGTGTTCACAATATATAGACACATTGGGAAGCAGACCTATAAAAATACATATAGTAAGACGAAGGATTACCTTTTTGGGTTGTATAGCCAGCAATGACAATGTCATGTTCCAGTTGTTGGATGAAAATTTCTTTGACCAAAGATGAGATGAGCTAAGCGGAAGGCACCAGGAGGAAAGCATTTTTTCCACCTACTGCTTTTCCACCAAGGACATCCAGAGACAGTTATAACCTGTGGCTTGCAAACCCCTGCAAGAGCAAGACAGGATGGGATGGGAGGTAACAGAACAGGGGAAACTTGCACATAAGTCCCCCAGATCTGTTGCTGTGGAGTGAAATTTTCAGGTTGTTTCTTCAGTGGAAAAGAAAATTTCATCTGAGCAGAAGAAAAATATCCCTTAGATTTATTTTAATTTAGGAAACATCTTCAGAGAAGACAGAAACATTAACTATTACTTAAAATAAGTTTTGATTTACAAACATAAAGCTTAAGTTGGGCTGGTTGCTGAGGTTTACCTTACTCATGTCTTGACCCTGCCTCTGCTGTCTGGGGTACCTAAACTGCTTGTAAACTGGGATAATGCAAGAGCTAATTGACGACAGAGCAGCTTGTATATTTCCATTGATGTCAGCACTAAATGTCTAAAAATCTCTGAGTAAAGGTTTTTCCAAAACTCTCTTGTATTCTAGAATACTTTTGTTTATGTATTATTTGAAGGTGCACTGTAGATAGACCATCCGTTTTTTGGATGGTGTAATTTAATGCTCAGCTGCCTGTTAGTATGTGGTCAGTTCTTTTTATTTTTTGTTGAATCTTTTTTTAAGATTGCAAGTATTTTAGCTGGTGTTGGGTCCTATATTTCTGTTTAAACAGGCATTTATTTCTAAAAGCAACTTCACTCTAGTGCTGTTGAATTTTTCTAGTGCAAGTACAATCTTTTATTTTTATCTTGATTAGTTAAATTTATTAACCTCTTTTGCCTCCAAATTCTGAAGCTTACTATAATGAATCTATTTCAAAACTTCTCCTCTTTCATTAACGATATAGGGCAATCAAAGATTTTTTTACTCTTACCTCTTTGGAAGTGCAGGTTCAACGGTTTTTCCTGGTTTGTGTTTAAAAAAAAAAAAAAAAAAAAAATCCATGATGTTTGTTCAATTAAAGTAATGTTGTCTCTTAATACTAATGGGTTTTTAAATAAGTCTCCAAACCATCTTTATGAACATGGAAATGCAGAATATATTCTCAACAATTAACAAACAAATAATTTGCTTTCCATAATTTGTTTTCATTTAGGAATGCAATAATTTTTTTCAATGGTCCAAGCTTCCAAAAATCTTCATTCTATTGCTGTTTTTCTCCAGAGGTGTACAGCTGCACACTTCTACCATTTTCTGATTCTTCCTATCATTTCAGAATTGTGCCAAATTCCTTAATTATTTCTGGATTATGTTAATTTTGGTTTTAGGGTCCCGGACTTAAATTTGTAAAAGTTAAGAGAGATGCAAAAGGATCTATTAGGCCATCTAATACTTCCCTAAAAAGTCCACTTCTAAAGGAGAATTTTAAATGCAGTATCAGGTGCTTTTGCAAGACATCTAGATCTGGGGTAAATACTTGACAGAACAATTAGTGAGATTTCAGAGCTATCAAAAGCTTAAGTCTTCCTTGTCAAGTCCAAACACTTTACAGAAACCTACTTGATACAGCATTGTGTTTCTGAAAGCAACATAAGGGAAATATAATGGTGGTGTTATTTAAACGGAATTTCTGATCAGATGGCATTCCTTAAGAACAAATAATTTAGGCTGTTTTCTTCTTTGTTGCTTCAGACAATTAAAGGTGGTACCAAAAACCCAAAATAACTTTTCGTGTGACATCCAAGCTGATTCACAGCTTGATGTAACAATTATTGATATTGGCCAGTAGATTTTCACATCACATATTTGCAGAGATTTCTCTTGTCTTTGCTCTGAATGCTTTCATAAATATTGTGGTCAAATGGGTGACAACTATTTTTTCTAAATATTTAATTCAACTTCTAGTTGTTAAGCTTTCATGTAACCTATTCTAATAACTGTACAAAGTATTGTAAAATGGTTTTCCCCAGACTCAAACAATTGTCACTGAAACACTTCTTTTTAATGTGTTTTGCTCTGGCATTTTGGGAGGTTTCATGTGCCGGAGTACTTTCAGGGTTTTGGGAGGTTTCACATGCCAGTGTACTTTCCTGCACTTCAGCACTTCTCAAGGCCTCAGGCTATGAGGGATTGCAAAGGCTGTCAGGAGACATGGGGTCAGAAGGGTGGGGAGTTGGAGCCAGGCACTCTAACCCAAAGTCATCGGCTCTGACTGGAAGAAACCTGGTGTTAGAAAGCTGTTCTCATGTGGGCAGCATGGTCTTTTGGCTGACACTTCTGCTTCAGAATTTGAACTAAGAGACTATCTTTGTCACTTGTTTCCATAACTTTAGCACTAAGAGAGTGGCAGACAACTCCAAATAATTAGAGAATGCTTTAGAGGTGATTTTGGTAGCTATTGTAATGGGTCAGGGGCATGGCTGTGCAGTGTTAGCTGTTTCTTAGAGACAGAGATGCCTTCAAACCTGCTAGTTGAATCCTGTGCAGTCATCTGTCTGTGTCCTTACTTGAAACTTCTGTTTATGATGCTTGTCTGCTCCCTCCATCTGCTCTGTACTTCCTGGCACACAGCCAGGATGCTTCTCCATGGAGCAGACAGCTCTAGCGTAAGGACATAGAGGCTGGAGATCACTGCAGAGCAAGGAAATCCCTATGCAAAGCAAAGCTCAGGAAAGTTTGCAATTAAGAGCAGAAGCAAATTTACTCTTCCTTCTCTCCTCTCTTTTGGTAGGCAAGCACACTTCTATTGAAGTCAGAAGTCTGGTCCTACTTTATTTACATAAGATAACATTTATGTTCCTTTAAGGCACTCCAAAGGACCTAATTTTTCCCACTGATATGCAAGAATTATATGGAAGTTCCCATGTTCAGGTTGTTCCACAAACTATTTAGAAATATCCTACGGACAAAAATCTGTATTTTTAATATTAATTTAAACACTTTATAACACTATATAATGTGATGTCCAATAATGAACTTCAGTATAATTTTTACATTAAAGCAAACATGAAAAAAAATGCAATCTTATTCTTAACCAGTGTAGACTGTAGTAAACAGTGCATGTAGATGTTATACCTTTAGTTAGTCAGAAACTAACAGTTCTCTAAAGCACAGGCAGCTGCTTAGCCTTTGCTAACTGCATTTTAAATTAAAAAAATGGCAACCCTCTAGTTACACATACTCCAAAATGTAGTTTCATTAGGTGAATGGATATGTTTACAGGGTACAGTATGTTACACAATTGGCACACCTGCTCATCTGATGATTATGAAGTCACTGATTAGGAACTAGAAAGCCTATGTGGAAACAAATATTTAAAATATGCGTGCATGGTCTTTGCAAGACAGAAATAGATTTTAACAATTGTAAGCAGTCCACTTGGAAAAGACAAAATATCAGTCTGGTTCTGCAGACTCCCATACAGATAGTCCAATTTAAACTATTTGAAGGTGTGGTCCATATTATTTAAAAAACTCAGCTCTTGCAAATAAATAACAATGAATGTAAGATATTTTGAGCAGAAAGAACTTGCAATTAAAAAACAGGGAACAAAAGGCTTATTAAAGTAGATCTGAAGTTCTTTAGGAATATATGAATTTAAAAATGTGCATCATTCAAGAGATACAAAGGAAAAATTAAGTGTATGTATGTATACACAAAAACACATACGCTTATATTTGTATACTCACACATTCTGTGAAAGAAGTACAGTAATGTAAAAGCACTCTGGTTTTTTTTGAAATTTGATGGAATCACAGCTATTCTGGGAAGCAAGAAATGTTTGAGGTGTTTCAAAGCTATGTAGAAATGAATGAAACAAAGCAGAAAGATAAGCTTAGGTTGCCTCAGATATTTTACACAAGCACAGGCAAAGATAGGTGTTTTCTTTGGCATGGACACTCAGGACTCCCTCTCTGCAGCCAGGTTCTCTAACTTGCTTAACAACATCAACTAAATTTGAGTATGAGATACAACCTAAGTTGGTCAGCCTTGTTGAGACTAAGTTAGCTCTGAGCAAACCAAGAAGCAAAATTTTAGATGCTCTAAGGAATACGAATGTCAGAAATTGCTGTGCTTACAGACTTTATATCCTTGTTAGAAGCAAGATGTAAGGTCAGTATTTTAGCACATAAGCCCTGTCTATAGCCTGCTTATGGGACTCGCTGAGAGATTTGACTTCGAAGTTCCTCTTTCTGGCTGTCAATATTTTCTCTCGTGTACAAGAGACCAAGCTTTAAAAAGTATGTAGATATTGGCTATGACAGCTTTCTGTCTTTGGTGCTTAAATAGAAAGCATTCCACCTCATGAATTTTTAAATAGTATTAATAGGTAGAAACATTTGTATTCCACACTTGTTAAATTAATAAGACATTGCAAAAGGAAGCAGTAAAGAGTAAAAGCTAGTGAGAGTGAAAACTAGTGCATGTCCTGAAATATTTTCGACAAAAAAACCAAGGTTGTGAGAAGCCTAGTCTTGTCCAGTGAAGAAGAAAGAATGAATGACATCGCCAACTTGAAACTCTTCTCCATCATTTTTTGCCTATTGTTATTACAAGGTATGTTGGAAAATTATACTACTTTGTTTTCTCTGTTAGCCTTGAGGTCAAGTGAAAACTGATTGACCTTGTTAAGTCAGGCTGTAAGAGATAACATCCTTTATCTGACTCAGATGCATTTCAGCTAATAATAATGAGTAATTAAGAAGAAAAATACACATTTGGGAATGTAAGACGTAAATGATTATTGATTTATTTTTTTTTTTAAAGTATTTACATATATAACTGAGATCTGTGTATCTAAAGGGTTTGAAGAGATAATACTCCAGAAAAACTTTAAGAGGGACAGTCATTAAAAAATGGACATACCTGTGCATGTGAACTGTATGTGTACATAGAGTTAGTAAGACCTATGTTTGTGTATGCAAACATATTCAGACTGGTTTCACTTTTTACTTCTAGCCTTGTTTATTCTTAAAGCTTCTTGACAGGTCTCTGAGGATACATGGCATACAACAGAAGCCTAATACTCAGTGTGAAATCAAAGTGCTCATCAGAATTTGTTTGTGTTACTGCCAATGGTACAAATTTAGTAAAATGTTCCATTTTGTTTTTATTTTACTTGAACAGTCCCATTCTTTTTGCTATTTCTTCCTCCTTCCCCATGACCCAAAAAATATTGCAGACAGACAACAACATGAAAATCTTGTCAATAGACATAACACCTATTTTCTTTTGGGATTTTTTTATGGAACTGTAGCTTTCTTAGAGTTGCATTTAAATTTCATCTATGTTGAACCAGGTGTTCTTCAACTCATGTAAGGAAGGAGATTTTTTTCAGCTCTCCACTGTACCTGGTCTGTATGTCCGTTATTATTATTTGATCCGATTGTGCCTTTGGGGAGAATTTCAGAAACTGATCATTTCAAAGCAGCTTTTTAATGTGTGATAAGATAGATAAAGATGCATATATACATACACACGTGCACTGTGGCTGTGTATTTACACCTTATCTCTGAAAGACTGCAGCGACAGCGAGTGATGGGCGGGACAAAATGTCTTTAGTCACAGAGAGCAGGTAACCTAATTGGCAGTTAATTTTATTTTGCTGTTGGTCATTATGATTTCTTCCTTGCTCCTCTTCCCTCCTGTCTGAAAAACAATGTGCTCCAGTGACATTACAAGAATTTTTCATCTCTGTGCATGTAGATAAATTTCTGAGAAGGCAGCACCGTCTGTTTTGTCTGATGCTAGGCTGGTCTCACTGCAGCACAAACCAAATTTCCCTGTATGGGTCACAGTAATAACAGTGTTTGTTACCATGAAGTGAAATAAATATCAAGCAAGTGCAAGCATCCTGTTGATGGAATTGTTTGAGAATATTAGAGAAGAAAAAAGTTAGGAATAAGCACCCTATAGTTATCTTTATCTACACCTCTTCTCACATGATACCGCTCTTTCCTCCTCAAGTGTCTAATAACAAGGTATGCCTCCTTAGGGAACATATCAGGAACGAGTAAGATACTTTAGCAGGGAACACAACCCTGTCATAATAAATTCACAGGTAAGACAAGGAGATTTCTTGTGTGTACAGAGCTAAGAATGAACAAGACTAAATAGTAGTATTTGATTAATTTATTCATTGTCTTACAATACAAGCAAGTTTGGACATTTTCTTTTTTGAACTTAAGTAGATATATCTCAGCAAATGTATTGCTTACAAACTGTGTGATACATCTGTTCCTTTGTGTAATTTCTGTTGAGAGTTAGGTTGCAATAGAGTATCTAAAGCAGATGGTATTATTAGTGTAAAATCCTAGCACAGCAACAGTACCACTTATGCTAGATGCTGTACAAATACTCAGATAGGTATGAATCTGATTTCAACTCTCCACAGTTATCTTAAAAAGAAGATAAAATGAGCAAGCGGGGCAAGCAATAGCTGGGAGCAAGTAGGAATTTAAAATACAAACAAACAAGGTTATATCTAATATTTTACCAGAAAAAAACACAGGATAAAAGCAAAGACTAATCAAACTTCCTTTAGGGGTATTTTCCTGCCTCTTACTTTGACTCTAAAGATATCCAGCTTCGGTATATACATTCTTGTCCGCTCTGTCTTGCTAGTCAATTCCCTTGGCCTTCCCACGGGGCCTTAATGTTAGTGTTTTTACACTGTAGCTAATGGAGGGGGGAAGTCTACTCTTAAAATATCCTTTTGATTCTCCTTTTCCAGGCAGAATATGGGACTGACAAAGACAAAGATCGGTGTAGCATCTTGCCTCAGTAGGGGATCCCATAGTACACTACGCTTTTTCTAACAGCAGGATACTAGTGTGTTCTGTGATCACTTGCAAAGATATGAGCAACAGAAGAGTGAGAAATGTGTGGTATTCAGAAAGCAGAAATAGTATTATGAATGTCTAGAACATAAACAGATTATGTTGAGCTTGGGCTCTTGTGGGGAACAATAGTTCAGACCTGTGTGTCAGTGAAAGGAGGCTTATTGTTTCTCAACACTGTCTATAATACCTAGTCTTCATTAAGTCTTAAGTGGTGACATCCAAAAGGGCATTTTCAAATGCAAATATGAGGCAAATTATCTCAATTTCTGTCAGCCTTTGAGGACCTACAGTCATAATGTTTCAGTGCTTTTGTAACTCAGGAAAATGCATCCCTTAGGGAGCCAGAGTAACTGGGGGAATGTGCCAATGCTCCTTACTCTGCAGTATGCAGAGACGCCGGATGTCTCTGCCCAAGTATCTCTGGAAATTATAGTAAAAAGAAGTGCTTTCACTGAAGGCTCTCCTGGGGAGTCTTGTTTTCAAGACCTTGTAATGACCTGAAATATCCAAGCAGTACATATTAAATAAAACAAGTACTAATATATGATGGGGGCTACTAGAGGTGTCTGACTGTTGTGCAACCAGCCACCATGACTTTTTGCTGTGAAATATATAGAGAAGTATGTCCACAAGAATGAAAAGAGTCCTTAAAGTGTAATAAAGTAACCATAAAGCAAGGGAGATCTCTGCTGAATTGCATGTGCTATTTTATAGTCACTGGCAGACATCAATACATGAAAACTTGACTGGAATGAATGGCAATTTCATGGCAATTCATGAAAACATTACTCATATCTTCTGGTAAGGTTATCTAAGGATAAAACTTATAAAAAGAAGGTATTCATATGAACTACTTGCTTTAATTGACTGCAAGTCTCTACAGTATCTCCCTTGCTTATCTCTTTGCCTTCGTACATTATAAAAATAAAAACAAATGAGGTCCTTACTGCGTTTAGTAGATGAATTAAGAAACAATTACATTACACAGTAAAAAGTTAAAGGACTACTGACTTGTGATACTGGATCATTCATTATGCAATAACATACATTAAGGAATGAGCAGATGTTAATGAACCGTATTAAAATGCAAAGAGAATTTACCTTATTACATTGTGATTCTGAAGTCCATAGGCATTTTTGGTAGAGGCAGATAGCTATTAGATTACTCAGTCTGTATGGTGCCAATAAAACTTCTCTGTATAACTAATTTGTTTTGTGAATCTGCACAGTAGGTTTTGGACACTGAATATCACTTCACAAATTGCACACCACCATAGATTTGCAATCAAACTGACATTGAAAGACTGTGTATAATCAAAGTTGTAGGGAAAACATCCAATAATTCAAACTCTTGGTATGTTCCTCAAGGAGTAATTTCAAGGAAAATAAAAAAGACAGTTAGATACCTTTGAGCATTGGTCTTTGGTATCCCACAGCAGCTTTAATCAAAAATTTCTCCCTCCTTCTTTGCTTCTGAAAATATTTATGTGGTGGCATAATCAATCCTGCTGCCTCCTGCTATGTAAGACAAGCCAATAATAAAAATGAGTCTTATGCTTAGTGAATGGGCTAATGCTGTAATGTCAAAACAGCTGTTATGCTACAAGAGAATGTGAATGCTTAACCTACTGGTTCCTGAAACTAGCACTTTACTAATATCTCTGTGGATATTACAGGTGTTCAAGGACATTTCAATCAGCAGAAAATTTATTCTGAATCACAGCTAATAGGGAAAATAATGTGGGAAAATTTTAATGCAAAGGTTCGGTTTGGTACAACAACTTTCATGCTGAGCCTGTTAGAACTGTCCAAGAGACTGTTGTCAATGAATGCAGAAAAAATAAGTATGAGAGATGTTTTGGAGACTGTATTAGAGTGGGCAAAAGCTGTGCTGGACATTTGATAAGGTTATGTCAGCACCAGGACAAAAAATTCACGTGTGCTCAGTTCTGAGCATAAATTATGATAAAAAAAAAACCCTCTTGATTTTTTTTCAGGAGATGAGACAGACTGGGGATTCTTAATACCTATACAGAGAAAGGCAAGAAACACTATTATTGTAAACATGGTTCTTAGCAAGTTTTACAACAAGCTTAAAAATAAGTAATCATTATTTATGAAAAATTCATGGCTGACAGAAAGACTCCTGCTAAGGTGGACTAAATAAATATTGTTGTCATGTTTAGATGGTTCTTGACAGTTTTTTCCTTTTTTTCTCTTACTGGCTCTATTTCTTAAGAAAAATGAGAAAAAATGTTTAATACTTTACAGTCTATATTATCTGCCATTCTTAGCATTATTTTATAACCATAAAAATGCTTCTAAGAATACCAGACTTCACCAGATTAAAACTCTTGCGTTGCATTATTCACAAGCTATTTCAGGAGATGTAATGAACCTGTGGTAGGAGTATATGGGATTATTTTACCTGCCTGCAACAATTTATATGACACTCTTGGAAGCCTGAAGCTGAAATATTAAAACATCTTTCTTCTGGCAGAGAAGTTTAAATGTTTTACTATGAAAATGAAGAAAGTTAAGGCACTGATTTGCTGCTTCTTTCTCCTCCTCTTGCCACTCCTTCCTGCAGTTTACATCTTTCAATTGGAATATAATAACACAATATATATAATGGTATATTATATATATAATGATATGTATATAATAGTAATAAAAATTAATAATAATAATTTTTAAAAACCCACAAAAACATCTCACCAGCATATTCACTGCCAGCACATAAGCCTAAGGGGCCCAGGTCATTGCCAGAGAGCTCTTGCCCCAAACTTCACAAAATAGCAGTAACAGAGTCCATACTCCTCATATTTGGAGTGTTCTTTTAGGATTCTGGTTTCAGCTGACATGTGCGTTCTCTGTGCATGGGAAAATGCATCTGTGTCAAATTTGGCATCTTTTTTTTTTCTGATCTAGGAAGAAAAAAACCTAAAGTGAGTACCTGTCTTTCCTGATTCATGTTTCCACATAGTCAGTGGCACAAGTATTCTGACTGAAACTGCAACATAACTTTCAGGAGGAAAACCGATTTGTTTCAGAAGAGTCAGGGAGTATATATAGGAACTGGCTTTTCTTTCATATTGCATGGTATTGAGTATTTAATCAAAACTGCTATGCTCTAGGCAAGAATCAGGGTTAATCTCTGGCAGTACATACATTCAGTGAGACTATTGGATCTCTGTTCAGAGAGGGCTTTATCCTCCCTGCACTTCATGCAAATCTGTTGATCTCCTATTCTAATGCTTAAATGGGCCTGAAGGCAAGATAAAGGACTCTGTAGGACTTTCTTGCTAGTAAACACCAGATGCCTGTGCTCACTTCCACACCCCTGTACTGAAAGGCTAGAAAGTGTTAGCATAGGATGAGATATCATTTCCTTAATGATTACCCTATTTGAGAAGAACCAACCCTCAAAAACCTTCTCACAGCAGCATAAAGATCCCTTTGAACTTTTCTGGTCACCATAACGAGAAGCAGAAGGCAGGGTATAAATACATGACAGTTTGTACACAACGCTGAAGATACCTGGTAGGACCAGAAAATCTTTACACTTGCTTTCTGTGCATCTGGCATAGGATGGCAGCAATTTGCTGAGATCTCACCGTGTTTAATTTTCACTCGGGCTGCCTGGACTAGTCTTTTGTCTTGAGAATAGCTAAGACAAGTAGTTAATTAGAGCATGTCTGTCTTTGGGAAAAAAGGAAACCAGAAGTGGTTAATGAGACCGGTTCTTTGGTCCTTTAACGCTAGCAAAGTTACATTACAGTGATTAAGACTGAAAAATGAGGAGTGTGAAAAGATGCTTTAGAGCTGTGAAAACATGAGTTTCAAAAAGGGAGCAGGTTAGGTCTGGTGCTGTGTTAAAGGAGGCCACCTGTACAAATGGAAAGGTATACTGTGCATTATGGAACATTAGTAGTAATTTTGCAGGAGTATGGAAAGGATGAAAACTTCAGGTGATGAAAGTGAACAGCGATGCCTGCTTATATCAAGCACTGTACAGAAGAATTAAAATGATAAATATCAGGATCTGAATTTTACAACAGTATGGGAAAATATGACAGTGCATTATTTGTTTTTTATTTCTTACTCTTTTTTTCTCTGCAGGCATATTTGTCAGTTTTTAATACCTCAGCACAACTTGTATCTTGCTCTGACATTTATCTTTATGCACATCACAAGAATGTCAGCAGAAAACCTGATGGAATATATTAATTGCCCAATCTCTTTACTGCAGATATGCAAAATACAGATTTTTCTTTACTTTCTTTGAGCAGGAGAGTTAGTTTTGTCTCTCTTTCTCAATCCTTTATTTTCAGTCATCACACAGTATTGGACAACCAGATGATCTTCATTTATCCGTGGCACAGCTCAGCTCAGTATCGGAGTTACTTGAAAAACCTCTCTCTTCTTCTCTTTTCTTTCACATATTATATTAATCAGGTGTGTTAACCTCCATTCCCTACTAGTTTCCATCATGAGCTTCATGGCAAACTGGCTGACAGCCTGATTTTCTTCAACATTGCATCTACATGTTGCTGATCTTGTATTTTCCTTATCTGTTGAAGTGTTTTGCAAGGCATATTCGGGGATCTTTGACTCTTCTATCCATCACTACTTCCACTATTATTTTGTTTTCATTTGAGACCTATCCAATCTGTAAGATGCCCTCTAAATGTATGCCTTTCTGTGAGGCATATCTGGTACTCAAATAGGCAGATTCTGAGTCTGACCTAAGACTTGTGGAAAGACTGACTACATCTTTTTTCATCAGTGCATAATGAGGAGGAAATAATGCTCTTTGGAATCACAGTCAAGAATTTTGTGCTGGCTGTACCCTTCAATTTTCAGCTCCGTTAGCAGTATGTATTAAACTATTTTATTATTTCCCAGTTGCTCATTATAATGGTGTGATTTCCAAAAGTTCCACAAAAGTGAAAATTAGATTTTAAAGTCTGACACTGAATAACGTGAATATGAGTGAACAGCAGTCAGCTTGCAGAGCTATTGCTCTGGAACGAATGGTGATTTTCTTAGGCAAAGTTTATATGTGGAAGTAACTTTTTATAAACATTGTCCTGCTTGCGTACTTAGACTATCACAGCTATAGCAGTAGGGCACAGTGATTGGAATCATATTTTCTATTTTAGTTTTACACTGCATATCTAACATGATTGAGAAGTATCCATGTCTCACGTATCCTCTTTAGATGGACACGGGTACTTCCACAAAACTATATAGTAGTGCCAGAAGGATGGAGTCCATCATTGGCTAGATAGATCTCGCTAACCTGTGTTGAGTGCAGGGGTCTGAGGGAGTGGGAAGGGAGGTGACTTGCCCGTTCTCATGCTTCCTTGGTTCTAAGGCCAAGCTTGAGGGCTTGGAGGGTTCTTGCACCCAGCAGTGCGATCCACTGTGCGTGTAGTCCCACACATAATGAGAATGGCACTGCAGTTCATAATCTCATGTAACCATCTAAAATGCCTTTCTTGCGGTTTACAGTCATGTACTGGGCTGCAAGTGACGCTGAGTTTCAATTGCACGTGTTCCTGTTGTACTAGTACTGCTATGGGAGAATGTCAATATCCCAGTGTGTTACAGAAGTTGTTAACATGGTAATTGGCAGTGACTCCAAAGGACTATTTTAACCCCTGAGGGTCAGCTGGATGGAGTAGAAACTGGATCTGCCTCACCAGGTGATTCTCCCAATCAGTTTCTGTGAGACCACAGAGTGTCAGCACATCAGCAGAGAACAGGGTTATCTTGTCTGCCAGTAAAGATCTGTTGTGTTTTCAGCTGCCATAACTTAGATACATAGAATTAGGTTTGCATACATCAGAACTAGGCTTCCTTTCTCTAGGCTGGGGTTTAGACAGGTTGCATTGTATCTTTTTTCCCCAGCCAGTGTTGGAATAGCTTTCACGGCTGTAACAATTTTACATGTAACTGGGTGACATTGGTTCCTAAATCTGCCATTTAATGTGTTTCCTCAGTGTACAGTTAACAAAAATTATAATTTAATATTTTAAGTTATGTGGGTGCAGAAACTGGCACTGAAATGCATTTATTGCTATTGAAGTGATTTTAAATAGTATGCCTCTTTTTGTGAGCTCCTCCATGATTCCTGTGGTGAGTGAATAGTTGCAGGCAGGGTCAGAAATCTCCTATAAAGAGCAAGTTGAAGTCAGTTCCTCAGCAGGAATCTGGCAAACTAATTCATTCAAAGCTCTGACAATGCAGCGCCCAGTTTAAAGAGCTATTTCAAACTTTGGTTTCCTTAGGTATATTTTTCAAAAGGAAATACTCTTGTATTTTATTGAATGTGGTAACTTTTCAAATTTTTCAAGCTGCAGGTTAGTATGTATTATTTTCTCCTTTATCCTTAAGAGTTCTATTGCAATAAGTGGCTTTTACAAAAATAGCAAAGAATTTGTTGAAATAGTTTATACTTTGAATGTTTTCAGGATAAGTTTCAGAAACCACTGCAGGTCTTTTCTGTGTTACAGAAGGACTTACTGAATGGGCTCAGTGAAAATTTTCCGGAGTGCCCACAAGTTTTAGGTACTTGAATTTTTTGCAGTATAGTTTAATACCTGACTTGCTAGTGGAAGAAATCCCCAGTAGGGAGTGATATAGAGGATCATTGTTAGTGGAATTTACTTGCTCTGTATCATAAAACCTTCTGTATTTTATCATTACAATGTTGCAAAAATGTTTCTTGTACTTGAGGAAAGATTATAACTTTTGAAAAGAATTGTTGATACATAAGTAGGTTGGGTATGACTTCAAATGAAAACAAAGGGAAAAAGTGACATCTCTTAATAGTTATAAACAAGTGTGACAATTTTTATATTATTTATGGGCTGAAAGTGAGTCAAAATCATGAGTCAAAACTAACTGAGAATACATGGCTTGATTTGTAGACTTTTTTCACAGTCCAACCTGAGTGTTCAGGACTCATGAGTCAATTTACGTGATGTGGAATCGAAAGAGTACACATGATTTGGCTCTTATGCCAGTGATATGTCAAAACAGTGAGTTTCCGTGAAAGAGCTATCAAATACAAATCATTTTGTATTCCACCAAGAATCAATAACCATCTGACTATTTTCCAACCAAACCTGGAAGGCAACTATAATGAGTGTGTGCTTTACATACTTACTGAAGGATTTAAAAGTATTATTAATTTAATTTCCAAATAATTGAGTATTTTAGACATGGCACAGAGTATTCAGCCCAAAAGGTGCTCACAAATATTGCTATCAGAGATGAACATTACTTTCAAAAGAACAGCAGATTTCTGAGTTCATTCTGTAAAGACATGAGTCCATTATAAAATAATTTCTCAGTTACAAGACAGATGAACAATGAAGTCTTCCAGATGAAAGAATAGATATTTTGTGTTTTATTTTTCAGTTGAGTATCTAAATGTTAGCCTTGTGATCATGTGAGTGTAAAATGTTAATTTTATTTGTTGGTTGTTCAATTATGTGAAGCTCTGTGTAACTTCTTAAATTTTCAGATAGATCTCTCTTCTTATATGTATTGCATATACTTGTATTCTATAAGAATGATATTCCAGTTTCTACACTAGTTGCAGTCTAAAGGGCAAAAATCAATGTGTTTCCCCAAACCTGTTAGGTTTTGTTGTTGTTTGGCAGAAATGATTATACACAAGGAGAGTGTAGCAGATCTACAGTCATACCAAATAGAAAGGATTAAGAGTGCTGACTCCTAAGCTCCTATTTACATATTGTCCAATGTAACTGTGACACCATATGCAGATTCTAATCAAAATCCCTAAAGATGAGGTCCAGAGGGAGTAACTGTCTGTACAAAATGGGAATCAGTGGCAGAGTTTGCAATTAACCTTAGCTTCTTGGGAGATAATGAAGTTTCATACATTTTTTATTAGGAATTATTAATCCAAACATTGACGTCTATCAGGAATCACTTCTGCTATTAATTTTCATTTTCTTCTAATTTAAATTGTTGTCATCCCATGGAACAGCACAATTTCATGCAATTTTGATGATGAATGACATACCAGCAGTAGGAAAATACTCAGAGAGGTGCTTGAAATAAATTCTGGCCTGGGCCTGAAAACACCTTGGGATGTTTAATAATGTATATATCTGGAGAAACTGTGATCCTCTAACAAATCTTTTATAAATGGAAAAATAAGGCTAAACTGATCATAAATATTAACAGTAACAACACTTCCAACCCATTGTATTTTGTTGTGTAGACATATGGTGTATTCAGCTTGGGATACATGAGAATAAGACTTGGTTTTCCATTAGGAAGTGGTCCCTTTTCATTGCTTTAAAGTCAAAATGGAAAGTAACCTGGGGAGATCTAAGTATCTAAGAATTCTTGTTGGAAAAAAACAATGAGGCAGAGGTGGTAGATTGTGTCCAGCTTCCCATAGAAGTCATCATTTCATACAAGATGATCTGGGAAGAGAGATTTGGCATGATAGTCATATAACAGCCAGTGATGATTTTATTAGCACATTTGCCTTTTCTTTATCACATGTTGCAGTGGCAATCTTTTTATCTTTCTGGAATATATTCATCTTATTTAAAGCTAAAGTAAGCACTTTTAAGTTCTAAAAGGATATACAAAAATGTAAAGTAGAAGAAAGAAAGACCCCACAATTTGTTTTGTGTTTGTAAATTTTGGCATGTGCCTTTTCCAAGGTGATTGTAATCACTAGAATTTGACTACAGGAAAAATACATAATACGTTGGACAGACATTTCACAGAATTGATGCAAGCTCCAGTATTTGAACTGTATTTCTTAGTAATCCAGTCCAAGGTCAGCTCTGGGATATAAGGACACACATACAGTTAACGAGTTGTGAGAACCATTATTCATGACCCCTGGACCTTTATCTCTAGAGGCATACATAGTCATATGTATATATAGCTTATCAAGGAAGATAAGTCACCTTTAGAAATTAGTTTCATAAGTAACAAGGACAGGCCTATTTGTTGGTGTGCTAGCTGAAATCAGTGAGGCTATGTATATTCTTAAAATATCTCAGTACTTGCATGTCTTTTCATTCTATCACAGTGGGAGGATTTTGTTTCTGAGAAAAAGCAGGACTTTTGCTGAATTTGGAGCTCAGTAGGAGCAGTGAGCAGAAGCTGCCAGGAGATGCTTTTGATCAGCTGCCTTATCTCTGTGGTAGGCAGTGATCCCCCATCATGAGCTTCGTTTCCAGCCTAAACCATTCTTTGATTCTATGATTCTGACTCTAGACTTAAATCATGGCTATCCAAGCTATCCATAGCATGCCAAACCTACTCAAAAGTTTTCTCTAGACCTCTGACCTCCCCCAACTATGGTATGGCTTCTGGTCATGACAGAGGCATCCATATCACAAGTCACTACCCTGACACTATAAGCTTACACATGTCAATGGATAGCCTTCAGATAGCAATTATTTCATTTGACCCAGATACTGCAGATCTGGGTCAGGTTTTAATTAGTGTGAATTAGTCACTAATTCTACAAGACACTTGCATTATGCTTGTGTACAGCCTTATGTGTGCTAATAATCCCTCTGAAACCAATTGGTAGTACTCAAAGGTCTCAAGAGTGTAACTATTTGTATGATTAGAGTCTTAACAGTGCAGGTAGTTTGCACTTACTTGTCCTATCAGCATCCCTTTTCAATCCAAAATATAAACCTCAGAGAAGGAAATTCTGAATGAGGCCACTATGTCAAAATGGAGGTAGTAGCAGGAGATGTCATCTTGCATTTTTATGCAAGGCTCGAGTCACTGAAGATGTTCTGTCGTAGAAGTGATGTGTTACCAGCCAGCATCTCTCCCCTAGGCAGCTAGCAAGGCTTTCTTACTGAAATCAGCTGAAGTCCTGGGCCCAGATCTTCAAACAACTACTAGAAAAAACTTTACTTTGACTCCCTGTCATTCAGCTCCTTTATGTCCTCAGGGCAGAAGTTTGTTGTATTATATGCTGCTTTAAAGATGGGAATAGAATGGGAATAGAACTTAATTAAAATATGTAAAAGTAGGGTGAGTGATACTAATAGGAAAAGAAAAATATTAAATGAACAAATATGTCAGGAACTAAAATTTGTGGGCTAAAAGCAGATGGAATATTTCAGTACAAAAAAGTAAAAATTAAAAATTATGAAAGGCAGCATGTAGAAAATCTAGAATTATGGACATTGTATTTTACTGAAGTAAGACATAATCAATCTTACAAGATACCCCAAAAACAGTTGGTCGTGGCTGTAAATAAAAGTAGATAAGTTAATTTTTTTAAAGAGTCAAGTGATGTAGTAGAATTGAAAATGGTTTTAAAAGACTGGTGATGCATGCCATTCATTAGACTTTTTATCCCTCTTGTATAACTATTCAAATAACTTAATTTAGTTTAACTGTTGGGTTTTTTTTTGAGTGGGAGGACCCAAAAAATAGAGCTTGCTCTTCCTTGCAGAATGCTTTCAGAGTCCTGATTAGCAACTTTTAACCTTACCCCAATATTTCACATTATAGTATTTAAATGCCAGTCTATCTTTACATTTAAAAAAGATCTTGGTGTAAAGCTGTGTTCCTACCTGAGCCAGGAAGAGAGATGCTGTATGTTAAATTTCTGCAGAGTTTTACTGGAAAGAGCAAGTAACTGGAAATTGAAGATAACCTGGAAAGGTCTAGTTGACACATATCTCTATTTCAGGTCTGTGGTGGGAAAATGAATTCTTTACTGTCAAGCAAAGAAAAATGTTTGCTTCTGTGTTCATAGCAACTATCCATAAATCACATAGTTGTGGACCAGCATTAGATGAAGTGATAGTAACATAGAGTTAAACCACATATTCCTGAATGTTTGTGAAATGAAATTCAGCCCTGCGTCCAGAGAATCCTGTGTCTGATCTTACAATGGCTACATGGTTGGAGTCCAAAGCAAATTGTTTAGTCTGCAAGCACTTAGCCTAACATGTTTGGTTTTGTGATAATATGGTTTCCTATTCATATGGCTTCGATGTAGCCATTTCTTTTCTTTAAAGTTGATAAGAAAGGGTTATTCTTGTTTATCTTGCTATGTTGCTCAAATACTTGTGGCTTCCACCCCAGAAAATCAGCATCAGAAACAGCTGAAAACTTTGTCCATAATACAGTCTTGATACAGTACAATAACTGATAAATTAAGTAACATTGAGTGATAGCCTGGAGATGATTAATGGCACCTCATGGCCTTCTGTGCCCTTGAGACTCTCAACCTTTTTGTTCCAAGAGAGCAAAAGGAGCAAGATCACATGTGCCCCTTATTCCGCCCTCCATGTCAATACAGGTTCACACACGTGCCTACTTCAGAACAAAGAAAATGGAGGAGAAATATGGGGAAATCTTGCTAAGTGTGCAGGTGGTATTCATGTAGCATAGCTTGACTGTACACTATCAATCTGCTTGTATTGAAAATCACCAATAAAATTTTGACGATATTTGCTCCGTACTAAACCAGCAGTTTTTTCTTTCTTCAGCTAATTGAGGCTATTTACTCTGTGCTTGGAATGGTTATTTTACCATTATACATGTCTAGTGAGATATTTGACAGCTAAATACAGTTTTTTCTTATGAAGCGGTCCAATTCATGAGTAATACTCACCTGAAAGATGATCATAAAGAAAACTTTCAAAATTGACTGCATGATTATGTGAAGCAGGGGGGAATGGAGTAATTTGGTTTTTTGTGTGGGTTTTTGTTTGTTTGTTTTGTTTTTATTTTATTTCTGCTGTTATTACAATCCACTGTCAGCAGTGAACAAATGCTTCAAAAACTAAAGATGTGCACTTCTTCACTTTACAAGATTTAACGCCAATTGTTTAAGCTGGCATAAAGCCCAGAACCTCTTCCTTATGTTTTGAAATGCTTGTAAAATGCAGGGAATGCTAGGATACATGGATGTATAAGTTTTTTATCTTTTTCATTCAGGTGACTAAATACCAACTTAGAAAGCAGTAAGTAACCTGCACATCAAAATTTGTGTATTTGATTAAGAAAGTGAGAAAAACATTGTGTGATTATGTATTACAGTTTAAAAAAAAAAACAACATTCTAGACTGTTAATGATACTGAATAGTGAAAGAAACCCTTGAGATTCTGCATTTTGGTACTTCATAACATATCATGGCAAATGGGAGATTTGAAGTTTGAAAATCACAATGCATTTCCTGCCCCAGAAAGCATAGGATGAAAATATGTGATGAGCGGTGGATGCAAGAAAGAAGTGGAACAGAGTAAGGGAGCAATACTTCTCTTTTGTGTAGTAAACAGCTGTAGTAACACAACAGCTGCTGAGAACTACTTTAAGCAAGCCAAGTCACTTGAGTACTGTTTCTGTGCATTCCCAGCCAAGCCTGATTGCATTGCATTTATATAATTGTACGTAATGCTCATGTGAGAGAGTCTTATATGCATGCATGAAAATGCAATTTACTACATATTGAGCAAGTCTCCTGGATCTGCCTGCAGACTTTCAGCACTAGGCATGGCACCCAATTTGGCCTGAGGGCAAAAGCCTGGCTCCCAGAGGCCCATCCTGAAGGTGGTAATTCTCAGGCTTGATAGGCATCAGCAGGAAGGGGACACCAAAAGATTAATTTGAAGAGGAATAGTTATTTTGCTCTTTTTGTAGTGAATTCATCCTAATTTAGAGGATGGTAGAAGTGAGAGAGAGTTTGAAAGAAAATTGGACTGATAGATGATGACAGCTGGCTTGAATAGAGACGGAAATCACTGAAGAGCACATATTCAGACCACAGGCTATAGTGTACTGTAAGCTACAAAGCACATTCAACATAAAAGTTCTCTTTGGATCAGGAGTTTATGATGGACTGAAAAAGAAAACAGTCTTCTGGTGGCATGGTGGCACAGCCAAAAAGATTAATTTAGTTTGTAAAAGTGAATGCATTGAAAATGGTCAAAGTGGCATGTGACAAGATGAGAGAGTAAGATGTTGCAGAGGTCAAGATGAAAACTGCTGATATGGGTTTCATCTTAAGCAGTACGAATGGAGAGGAAAGGCTGATCTTGAAGATGTTATGGAGAAAGAAAAAATTAGATTTGTGATGGATAAATAACACTAGAGATGGCTAAGTTGAAGTCAACACCCCTGTTACAATCTCAGGAACTGGAGCAGTAACATCAGCAGGTTTTGCCTAGTCATTGCTGCAGGTTCAAACTACAGAAACACTTTCCCAAGCTCATATTTAAGCAGGTTGGAATAATTTCTTTATATCAATGCATTAAGCCCCTGCTTAAGACCATGTTTTAATAGTAGAATCTAAAAATCTAAGGCCTTAGTATGTTAGTACAGTATTTCCAAAACGTTGAAGTGGGAGAAGGGAAATAACATATCAAATCTGTGCCACTTTCCTGTGAGGTATTTTCTTTCTACCTCTATGACTGTGAATAATCAGAACATGTGTTAGTATATGTCTTATAAAGGCCTAAACTGTGCTTGATTAGTAGTTTAAAATATGGAATTTGAAGGGAATGGATTTTTCAGAGAAATTATTGATACATAGAACAGCCTCTCATCATTATGCTGTGAACTACTGATGATTGCCTGTTGGTTTTAGGTGAGACACTTGTGCTGTTTTCATCGTTTTCAGCCAACAAATCAGTTACGGAGAATGTGCATTTGCTCTGACAGACCATGCATTTTATGACACTGGTACAATTACTTACAAAAATACAGTTTCAGAGACAGCATGAGTTAAATATATTTTTTGTTGTAAAAAAAAAAATGCTTTATTCATGTCCCAGCCTTTTATGTGCAAACATTTCCTTTCCTTACGCAGCACACTTGCTCTTTTAGATTCCCCCATGATTTGCACTTGCTCTTTTAATTGATATTCTCTTAGCACCCAGCACAGAGGCAAGGGTTTACATGAATTTACAAAGGAAAGAAGTTAAAGAGGCATTTTGACTCTGAATCACCCATCTGGAGCACAGTTGGACACCCTTGACTCTGTGGCTGTCAAGATACTCCTCCGTTTGAGTATTCAAAGAGTTCATAGAGCAGAGTATTTGGAAACTAGGAGCTGTGTGAAATCTAAAATCTGAAAAGCAAAATGTGAGTAAAGCTGCCTTCTTGTGCTTGACTGAATAAGAAAGACACACAGCTCAGACCCTAAGGTATTTTCTAGTGACATGAATAAAATGACATAAATGGGCAGAGTTAAAATTATGTACAGAGTCTGGAAAAATATCACTATTTGTTCCTCTCTGCTTCCCATTTATAGAGGCAGCAAAATAATTTTTCTGGATATTGCAGATGAATTATCAAAATTAATCCTTGGGATCTCCTGTTTTTATCAACTGAATTAATATTTACAAATGAACATTAGACTGGTTTTCTTCTCTTAAGTTTGTTTGCTTAACCTCTATGACTTCTTACATTACCTAATCACTTCTGATGAAGGATTTTCCTAATAGGTTTTCAGATGGCTAAGTACTATGGACAATGTTAACTTCATTTCACTTGTGTACTGTAATGATTAGGAAGAACTCGGGCATGTCAGTCAGGAAGAACTTCCTTCGTAAATCCACTGTAGCTTTTACTAAGCAGAACTGATTGGAATTGTTTCCTCTGTCATTGATAGTATTTTTTTATAATGGCCTGATATATGGCTTCTTAATAAGTATGAATCGGTATAGCTATACAAAATCTATAAAGCTTTGCTAATTATGCCTGGCTGAATAAAGGGCCTTGTATTTTACTTTTTTTGGGGGGTTATTAGGTATCTGAAATACAGATTCAAAATGTTAAATACATCAATAATGTATTTTATTGAATTTTTTTATTAATTTGGGGCATACTAATGATGTTCTCATTCAGAGAATTAACCACAAACCTTGCCCCAGGCTTGCAACAGGTAAATGCTGTTCTGTTGAACCAGAGAGATACGATTCTGGCATTAATACTTTATGTTTTAATCACTGTGGTCAAATTGACCAAGCACATCTTTCACTTTTACTGATGTTATCACAGTTTCCTATTGGCACTCGCATTACGGACAGTAATTAACTTCCCAAGTTTTAGTATTTGTGGATGTCCACTTGAAACTATGAGCTATGGGCATCAGAGCAGGAACTGGATGACAGGATTGGTCTTTTCTTCTTCCATGCATGCAGGTGCTATGTAGCATCAGGAGACCTTTAATCTGGAAACGGGTAATGAGTAAACAAGCCGATGTAACAATTAAGTTAGTGTGTTGGTATATACTGTCAGAGGGCAGGCTGTACTCAAGTGTGAACTTGCCTCTAGTCCTCCTTGGTTTCTCATTTGTAATCCTGTAAGGAAAGGAATTTGGAGCTTGAGTTCCCAGGCAGTGCAGATGCTGTGAGATATTTTGTAACGCAAGACTGTTAAATTGTGCATTATCAACCAAGTTGCAAAAGATTTGTGTTTGAGACCACAAAGAGTAGGTGGGGACTCAGAAGAGCTGTTGATCATGCCAGTGGTAGTTGTTACTGTAATTGTTACTGCAGACAGAGAGCATCGGAAATGTAAGAAGGTTTATGCAGAGGGCAAGCGCAGAGGCTGACGTGTAACTCTGACAGTACAGTACCAAAGACATGCTGTGTGATTTGGAAATCATGAGAAATTACTTTTGACCTCTCACAAGAGGACAATGGAGGAATAAAACAAGAGCAGTAACAGTGAAAGCAAAACCCAAACCCTTAATGGATTAGCATAAGCATTACCCGTATTTAGTTTAGAGCCTGAGAAGTGGATAAAATGTGGTCTGGCATAGATGTAACAACACAGAACTATGCCAATCAGCTGCTGAGATTACAGCTTCTTTTGCAAGTTAGAAGTGACCTTACTTTTCTATGTAATCAAGGGAAAGCTGTAGCTCCTAGAGTGATATGAAGTGGTGTTAATCTAGGAATCAAGGAGAATTACACCCTGGAAGTACAAAGACATTAGTTTTGTTAGATTTTAAGGCCCAATATTTTAGTGAATATTTAGAGATATTGGAGCAGAAGATATGTCTGCAACTTGAAGAAACCTTTATTTATTATGGTAGCTCAATATTGCCTTGCTGGCAGTGTTTGAACTAATACTCATGCCCAATTTCTGATTGCTCATTAGTTGGCAGACACTGACTCTAGATTGAAGCATTCCAACTGTCTCTCCAGACAATGAAATGTAGGCAGTGTGCAGGAGAGGGCTGAAGGGAAGAGAGTCTGGCTTATACTCCAACTCTCTCCTTGCAGCCGCTGTAGATACAGCCATATGTATGTCTGTGAAGGGGAGTCAAGCTTAAGCACAATGTCAAATGAGGCATCAATGTAGCCTGTAATAATGTGTTTAGGAATTCTTTAGATGTGGCTTGTAACAGGCTGAACTTTAAGGAAAAAATGAAGCATCTTAAATATCTGTGATTTGAAGGATTTTCACATTTCAGTAAGTTCAACATACATTCTTTTAAAATACATTTCCCTAAGTTTGTAGTCTGTAGTCTGTAGCCATTTGCAGATATTGCCTTCCTTCCTTTCAAAGAGTACCTTAAACATCAGCAAAATTTCCATGGAGTCAACCAGCTTAGTGATGTTTTCTTCAGCTCACAAAACATTAATGCTAGAGAGCAAATCTTTCAGCAGGTGTACAATAGTGGGGTAAACCAGATTCAGTTATGATGTTGATATTTTTCAGATGGTAAGATTTAAAAAAGAGTTGGAAAAAATTTAAACCCATTTTTCATTAAATAACTCTTTGCCCTACTTTCCATATGGTCTTGCAGCTCTTTTTAATTTATACAATCATGTTAAGTAAACAAAATTATTTTATCAACATGGGTCATATATCACATTTATTGTGATAGAAGACTTGGCGACTGCCTCTAATGTGTATTTCTAGGCATATAAAAAATTGAATTTAGCAGGAGACCTGACCAAAACTAAATAAAACCAAGTAGCATTTTCTCTAATGGAACAGCTGTTAAATGTTGTGGATAGATCTTGGTATATTCAGGAATGTTTCTCTGAGCAGAAGCAGACAGTCTTCAAATCATTGTATTATGTATGTTGTTTCTCTAGGTCTGATCTGAAAAGACATAATATCTTTTAGTAAGTTATGCTGGAAGGCTTGGCAAAACAGGGAGGATTTTGATCATACAAGCCTTTTTGCAGGTCTGCAGAGGCTGTGCTTGAAGGTATTTTTTGCCTGTTCAGTTTGGGATTTTTTGAAACTGTAGCAAATGGTCTAATTACCTTTTCCTATAAACCTTGCATTTCTTGTGTTTTTAGACTTTGCTTTCGTTGTTGTTTTATACTACAGTTCTGAACAACTTCATTGTTACAATACACTGGAATAAAGAGAACATATCTGGAAATGTAAATAATACAGATGCACAGCTAGACTTTTCTTGAACTGGAAAAGGTAGACAAGGGAACAAATGAATGTTCATGAAGGAGATAAATTATGATGGTGATTTTTGTCACTATTTTTTCAGTAATATAAATCATAAAATGTGTAATATATATGAACATAGAGAGCCAATTAAGTTGGAGAGAAAATTGAGAAGAATATAGATGCACTCCATTCTGTATATAAGGAGTGCTGAGACATTATGATTAAGCAATGAACATTATTAATAATATCATTTTGTCCATGAGGGCCACAAATCCATGTGGCTTTCAGATTTTCCAGTGAATTTGCACTAGTGGACCATATTTCCACTAGCGGTTGGACTGGTGGCCCAACCATTTTATATATGTGTTGAGTTTCTTCTGCTCTTGCATGTAATCTGTTCAGGTCTAAGAATAGCTGTTGACAAAAAAAGCAGAAGAAATTTGCTAAGCCAAAATGAGGTTCTGCCACAAAATGTATATGGACTGCAGTTCTTGTGGAGATTTTAGCCCATTGTATTTGACTGAGGCTCCCAGAGGGGGAGGAGGAAAAAAACCAATGAAGGAAAACATCGGCTGTCAAGGACAGACCCAGTCCTCCCTTCCGTCAAGGACTAGAGTATTCTAATACAAAAGGTTTTGTGCAGATATACAGAGAATGGCTTGGCTGTAAATTTCCTCAGTTCCTTATTTGCTATTACAGCAATTGCAGCAGTTACTGTTATTCAGGTTGTGAGGCTCATGCACCAACAAAGAAAGATTAATGTACTTCCAGCTGTATAGCCAAGGTCAATCCTCAGTTGCACAAATTTGACAAATAAAGAGCAAAGAATCGTAATTGAAATAAAAGTTGAAACACATTTGAATTGAGAGTTGTCAGTACATTAATAGAGCTACTGCACTCTGCCATTTTAAAATCAGTTCTCAGATTAGAATAGTATGCTAATCTCTTAAATATGGGTTGCAGGATTCTGGCATTTTTCAAATGTTGACTTTATGGTAGAGTTTTATGGTGCTCTTGATTTTGGTTTGGGAATTGAAGACCTCTTTGCCAGCTTTTTTTGCTAACAAGTTCCGTGGTTGTTAGAGAGTTGCTTTAACTCTCAGTCTCAATTTTTTTGTCTTGTCTTCTCAAATTGTAAGTTCTTTGGACAGATGGTTTTTTTTTTTTTCCCCTTCTGTTTTTATACTATGAAGAAATGTCTACTGTAGAAATGCATTGCCAAGAAGTCTAGCAAATTGCAGACACCAAAGAAGGGCCTTACCGGGTCAGAATGAAAGTTCGTCTGCCCTAGACAGCATTCTATCTGTGATGGTGGACTCAAAGGTAACAATGGAACCATATAGGATTGCACAAACGTATTTCCCCTGTGTACGCACTCAGATGTCTGAGATTTGTGAGCCAGGGATTTCCTGAGCCAGAGACTGTGTATTTGATATATTTAATAGCCCTTCTTTCTGTTAAGAAATAGAAGATCCTAATTATCTAACACTACGGATAATGAAGGGCGCAATGAAGGCACACAGAGAATATAGAGACCGTATTTCTTAACTCTGTGCTGGTTGGAAGTCTAGTTCAATTTTTAGAGTATCCTTAAGTGTATGGAGGTTCCTGAATATTCTGAGACCATGCAAGCAGAAGACCTGTACGCATAACAGAACAGTTGCACTGAGCATCTGCAACAATGAGAAATGAGGTGTGTGCCAATGCTAAAAAGAAAAAACAAAACCATTTGAACTGCTTTTAAAAGACATGATCTGAACCCCAGCAGAACCACAGATCTTCAGCTCCCATCTGTGTGTAATGTATTTTTTTTTCCAAATATACTTTATGACTGACAGTTATATCTGTTGGCAGCAGTCACCTGTCTTTCAGGGAGTAGGCTTTGTGTAGCTACATTATTTGTGTAGACGCTTGCATTTCATAGAATAAGCTATCTAGTTCTGTCTGCTGGGGCAATAAGGCAGGGATAAAGATGCTTCAAGAACTGCTGAACCAAAACTGCTTCTACATCACTATGTTTTTAAATGTCTGGGACTTTAAGAAAAGCTGGAAAATTAAAACATTCAAGGGATGGCTCCACTTCCTCCAGTGTTCCATCCTCATCTTTCTTTTTCTGAAACCTGTCTGTAACTCCTAATTCTTTCCACTGATTACAATCTGTCTGACCCAGTGATTGATATAATCTAGGAATGATGCAAAATAGTGACAGAGAAAGGCAAGGCTAAATTGCTACTTAGGAGAATACTCAAGTTAGGAACTGTACTTCTGCAGGATTTTAACTACCGGAGAGTTAGGTCTTGGGCTTGTTAACAATCAGTCCTTTCAAGTATTTAGTCACTAGCTTTCTTGTTTTACAATATTTCTAACTTTAAAAGCTCTTTAACAATTTCTCTCCCTACTGAAGAGACTTGCTAATTCTACATAGAGAAAATCTTCCTTTGAAGTATATTAAAAAGTGAATAAGGTATCACGAATATACTGTACTGAATAGACACTTCTAAATGTGGAGAGAAATGCCATCAGTTCACACAGTTAGAAGGCTTTCATTTGGTAGTAAAGCTTTGCAAATGTATATTATTGGGTAATATTATTGGATATGTAAATGACTATTACCTGCTATCTATAAGGCTCTACAGTTGAAAAAATAGAAGTGAAGACATCTTACTGAGTTACGGAGTATAAGCTACAAAGTGGGGAGATGGAGGGAGAAAAGGGTAATTCAAACATCAGTAGGCCTTTCCACAAGAAACCTGAATCAACACACATAAAAGTGTTTCGGAATCCAACAGTGCAAGGCCATGAGGATAAGAGCACATGGGGATACTAGTGTAATGACACTGCCATGGCATGGTCAGAGTGTACAGGTGAAACGTTACAAGTAAAAGGCAGCCCACAGAATTGGAATGAAAGGCCCTCAGTGCTTCAGAAATTAAAATACTCAAAGCACTGCAATAACAATGAGAAGACCAGAAAGAAAATTGTATGTGCAGAGGTAAATGTCTCGATACATATCTTAGTAATATTTTCTCAAAAGAATACAAGGACTGAGCTGAACAGTTCTGGATACTCACCAGCTGGTTAATGATATTTAGATGCCATTTAGCCAAGGTTTGATGGAATATAGGAAAACTTTTAGGAAGGAAATACCAGTTATGCCTCTAAATTCTTATTGTTTGCCAAGTGGTCAAAGTGACTGCCAGCTGAAGCCAATTTAGCGTGCTTATCATAGTCAAATGCTCTCCATTGATGAAATTGTGGAATGGATTACCTGCCTATAAGATGTAACTTTAGCTTCAGCTTTTGAATGTGTAGAGAAAACAAACGCCTTCCACTGGCATGAAACAGTCCCTACATTCTCTGCAAGATAGCCACACAGATTGCAGTGAACAAATCCTTCTTGTTTTATTCACCTTTGTCTTATTTGTAAGAACAATACTTTGTGACCCTAGAAAGTGTTGGGCTGTTTCAAAAGTAACCAAGATAAGTATAATATGTAAAAACATGATTAAGTATCTGAGAGTAAGAAAATCCAGACTGATGGAATCCATCAAAGCACAAAAATTGCAGGTATTACTTGCGCTGTAAGAAAACAGCTTTTGAAGTTTTAAGGACTGTGCATAAATTGTTGGCTTCCTGTATGAATTCTGTCCAGACAAGGCAGTCCAGCAATTGTGCTTCCTCTCCACTACTACTGGCTGCTCCATTGTCATGTCCCTCTGCCGGGAGATGTTGATAGTTCATACAGTTGGCAGAAAATCTTCAGTTTAACATGGATTTGTCACCTTTTGGTATTATTGTATTCCTTTCCTTATCTCTTTCCTTGAAGGAATGTGCAGAATGATCCTCTTGAAACTACACCTTGATGTTTTCAGAGTCTAATCTTTTTAGTATCAGTACATGTTGTCTGACTTCTGCAGTGTGTTATGGGAATCATGTTAGGGTTAAAATAATCTCTTCAGTTGCACTTGAAAAAAAAAATCAGCATTGCATGTGATTACTATGGACTGTTTGTTTTGAGAATTCTGAGGATTAATCTTAGTGCGTAAGCCCATGAATAGGCTAAATCAGTCCAGCATAAGTAGCATGAAATAAAGAGATGCTTTGCTATTTTAGAACCAGGCTGTCCAGCAGGGATTACTACCTACTCTGTTATAATCTTTGCAGTGATAAACATGCTGTCTTTTTGGAACACAAGGGAGAAACTGAATTAATATAGACTGTCAGAAACTGAATTTTACTACATTTCATTTCTGTTCAGCTGTGGTGGGTTGACCCTGGCTGGATGCCAGGTGCCCACCAAAGCTACTCTATCGCTCCCCTTCCTCAGCTGGACAGGGGAGAGAAAATGTAACAAAAGGCTTGTGGGTTGAGATGAGGACAGGGAGAGATCACTCACCAATTACCGTCATAGGCAAACCAGACTTGACTTGGGGAAATTAATTTAATTTATTACCAGTCAAATCAGAGAAGGGTAATGAGAAATAAAACCAAATCTTGAAAGACCTTCCCCCCACCCCTCCCTTTCTCCCAAGCTCAGCTTTACTCCTGAATTCTCCACCTCCTCCCCCTGCGCGGCACTTGGGGATAGGGAACAGGGGTTGTGGTCAGTTCATTACACGTTTCTGCTGCTCCTTCCTCCTCAGGGGGAGGACTCCTCACACTTTTCCTTTGCTCCAGCATGGGGTCCCTCCCACAGGAAACAGTCTTCCACAAACTTCTCCAATGTGAGTCCTTCCCACGGGCTACAATTCCTCACAATCTGCTCCAGCATGGGTCCCTTCCATGGGGTGCAGTCCTTCAGAAACAGACTGCTCCAGCGTGGGTCCCCCACAGGGTCACAGGTCCTACCAGCAAACGTGCTCCAATGGGGGCTCCTCTCTCCACGGGGCCACAGGTCCAGACAGGAGCCTGCTCCTGTGCGGGCTTCCCATGGGGTCACAGCTTCCTTCGGGTGCATCCACTTGCTCTGGTGTGGGGTCCTCCACAGGCTGCAGGTGGATTTCTGCTCCACTGTGGACCTCCATGTGTTGCAGGGGGACAGCCTGTCTCACCATGGTCTTCACCACGGGCTGCAGGGGAATCTGTGCTCTGGCACCTGGAGCACCTCCTCTTCCTCCTTCTTCACTGACCTTGGTGTCTGCAGAGTTGTTTCTCTCACATATTCTCACTCCTCTCTCTGGCTGCAATTGCTGTTTGTGCAGCAACTTTTTCCCCTTCTTAAATATGTTATCCCAGTGGCGCTACCACCATTGCTGATGGGCTCAGCCTTGGCCAGCGGTGGCTCCATCTTGGAGCTGGCTGGCATTGGCTCTATTGGGCACGGGGGAATCTTCTAGCGTCTTCTCCCAGAAGCCACCCCTGTAGCCCCTCTGCTACCAAACCCTTGCCATGCAAACCCAGTACCTCAGCTTTCAACTAAATAATCATTAGCAGAGAAAGAAATCACTTATTTTCATGCATAGAGAATCTTCAGTGTTTGTGGCTCTTTACAGCATATGAATAGGATAAGCAACAGCATGTCCCCAAGTTCTTAAAATATAGGGGGCAGAGCATATGCTCCATTTGTGTCATTCAAGTGGTAGAAAGGAAGCAGAGTTTAGTTACTTTATCGTGCAACTCCTTGTTGTCACACCACACGATACCTCTAAAAAACTACAATGCATAGAAAAAAGGTAAATAAATGCAAAAATAGCTTTGACTCTTTTGCATCTTGTTTCCCACCTCATAGTCCTGTATTCTGCCAAATGAGCATCGCAGGAATTACTGATAATTTTTTTCCTCTTGAATTTGTTTTCCATAAGTACAGATTTACTATAACTAGAATGATAATATATGTGTATATATATATAAAAGATTTTTTCAAGGAGGTAAATGTGTGGAATTACCTTCTTAAATGGGGCAGTATTCCCTTTCATTATGGTGGTAGTTACTAGAATAGACAGCATCATGGCTTTCTGGGGAGGTCTTTGTCCTATGATCTAATTAGGGTCACCGAGCTGGTCTAGCCACTTGCTTTTAGGTGATTTAAAAGTTACATACAGTCTGATTCAATGGCTCAGTATTTTTGACAAGTGGGTCATAAATCCTTTCTGTGTATTTGTCTCATTTTCTCATCATAATTTTGAGTACACTATCTTACCGCTTCACAGAAACATTAAGACATATTCATTATGGTTGGTAAAGTGCATCAAAAGCCTTCAATGTAAAGTACAAGAGCTGCTGTTAAAATTACAAAGACCAATAGGAACATAAGTGCCAGTACTTTCATGGAAAAAAAGATCTCCACTTTCCTTTTTTATCCCTTTTGGCTTCAGGGATTTCTTTCTTTTTTCTTTTTCTTTTTCTTTTTTTTTTCAGGGATTTTTTTTTTTTTTTTTTTTTTTTTTTTTTTTTTTTTTTTTTTTTTACTTCTAAAGTTATAAAGCTTGATTCAAAAATTGTCTAGAATTCCTACTGCCAAAGGCTAAGCTATAAATAGTTCTTGCCTCATTAGCTTTTTTAAGTTTAACAGTTGGAATAGGTCTGCGGAGTGTGTGTCAAAGTTACATATTAAGTTCCACAGTAAAGAGGGAAAAATGTGCATGTAATTTAAAATTCCTAATGAGCAAATGAGTTCTTCTATTATACTTTGATAGAAACCTGGGTAGTGTTGTCATTTTTTAACATTTTTCAGTATTTGTAATCAACACTCTAAACCTATTAATGAAAGTAAGAAAAAAAATAATTGGGGAATAGTATTAAAAAGTAAGCTTTGCTAATTGAATTTTCAACCAATTTTTGTAAGTTTTCTACTTTCTCAGGAACATCCAAGCCAGCTTAATTATAAATATTTTACCCCACAATATAGGTTGGCTGAAAAACTGGGCTTGTGTGCAATGAATGTTCCATGGACAAATCTTATTTTAAATGTGTTTGTTAGTATACAAGTACAAAAGTTTTTTGATGTAGTGGAACTTCAAAGTTTTCAAGTTGTAAGATATTTCACTTACCTTCCTCAAAATGTTTAATGATGAAATACAGTCTTCCACCTGTAATGTAAGACAGAATGGTCAGCTCAAGAACATGGTACTGGGAATGTGAATCCCATATTATCCGTTACTATCATTTGTTTGCTAATGCTTATTTTTCAACTCTTGTCTCTGCCTCCACTTTCTCTGCTGCGGTGTGCAACTCTAGCTGCTGTTGCTGATCCAGGGAGAATTCTAGTGTATTAACTTATATGCAGAATTAATCTATCTGATTTTTGGATCAGCACAAGTGGTTATGGAAGTTAGAAAGATCAGAGAGAGGACCGTGTTTCTGAAGAAGTATGAGTTGGCCTGATGAGATGGGAAAATTATAGATCATATCACCAAAAAACCAGGAAAAATATAGCGTGACATGAGCCAACAGTGAAGATAACTGTCTTCTCTTCCATTTATCAAAAACAATAGACGGTTAAATGTGTACAAAGAGATAGTAAGCAACATCAGGTATTAACCAGAGTTTTTGACGTGTCTGCTCCTTCAGAAAGAAAGAGAAGGAATGAATTTAACTAGCTGGGTAGCTGGGCTGAACTTTACGACTGCACTTACTCAATAAAGCATCAAAGGCCAAAAGACTAAGTGGCTGCATAACTTTCCCCCTCACTGAATCTTTAACTGAAGTAATTCCTCATCAAAGGGTCTCTCTCATTTATGATAGATTATAAAAATGACCATCTGATGTTATGTTTGCATCTGTATGGATGTTGTCCCTTTCAAATTTTCAGATTAAAACCATGCATAATTCTGCTGCTAATTTTGGGGCTGGTCATTTTTTAAATTTTTTATTTAAATACTAAACAGTATTATTTCATAAAATTTCTTTTGCTGCTTGTAGTAGCTGTGGGATTTTAATGATGATCTTAAACCAGAAATATTTCTGTCAAAATATGATGTTGCAGTGCCTGATGAAAGTTGACGTTTGAGATCAGGCACTTTCTGGTTGCAACTCTTCCCTCTATAAACACAGACATTTAATCTGATTAAGTCCTGTATCTTACTGAGGAGAATGTGAGCTTGCAAGAGACAAACTGCAATCCCTGTGGAAACCCAATAGTTGTCTTCTCAAATTGTAACCTATTTAATATGTAAAGAGGAGTACTGGAAAAAGCAGATATCAGAAGGCAAAGCCTAACAAGACAAGGAGAGCCTAACAAGAAAAGGAGAGCCTGCCAAATCTGTTTTTATTTTCTTTACTGCTGCCAAAGAACTGAGCACGAATTACTAACTTATATACCCACTTTTTTCTTTTTAATTTATTAACGTTCTTACCAAGCATGGGTGTTAAAAACCCAACACTAATAATCTTTTTGAGGAAGCAGTAAGCAAACTTTCTGTGCTTTACAATACAGAGCAATTGCTCTCATCACCACTGCTACCCCTCTCAGCTGACCTAATTGAAGGTATGCCTTTAAGAAACTGAAAAGGAGAAAACAACAATACTAAAATTATTCCCACTAGATGGGAAAGAGGATGGATATATGCATGGCAGGGGAGGGGAAAGAATAGAAGCAATGGAAAAAGCCTTAGTAGCTTTGGGAATTTGTGGAGAGTGATTTATTCAGCCAGACTTTCAGACCTAGCATTCCAACAGATGTTGTGTTTATATATAGATCAGGCACTACAGACAAGGTAATTCATCAGATGGAGTCAGAAGTCAGGGTGAACTGCTGACTTTCAGTTCATGGAAATTAATACTCTGAACCATGAATGATTGCATTAACTTATTTAGTGATAATTGCAGAGCATGTTTAGGAAAAAAACATGCATCCCTTCAGGCTGATGTATGCAGGGATAGAGGATGCTCATCTATCTTCTTTTCTTAGTCTTTCTGTATTTACGACATTCAGCGCATATTCCTTACCGCGTGGCCTTGCTGTGTCAGGTACTGGAGCAGAGCATGTAGGAGCCTGTTAATTCCAGCATTCCAGCAATGATTTGAGCACAGTCCTCCTGCTCTAACTCCCATATGCTTCAGTGGGAAGTTTACTTAACAAGCAGTTAAGGGCTGTTCTAGGAAGGGGGACCCACATGAAGTGTGTGGATAATACTTAAGTAATTCTTCCAAGATTGTTGTTTGGCCTTTTGCAACCTTCCTGCACTGAATAGACACACGCACCATCTAAACTGCATGGTAGAGGTTTGCCTGCAATCTTAGTTTCCCAGTCATTGTGGTATTTCTGGTCTGTTGCCTGGATTTCTTTCCTTCAGAGACTATAGAAATGGGGGAAAGAAGGGGTTTTGATACATGACTGATCTTGTCTTACCACAGGCTTGGGATGCAACTTACAGAATCTGGTACTGTTAGCATCTACCATTTATACATCACTACAGGAACAAAGCTACTAAGGAGGAGTGAAAACTAAATGAATGAACAAATATGCTGCTGACTTAGAATGCTTTGCCACTCCATTTTATGGTTAGCAGCCCATAATGTATTGGTTTTTATCTTTAAAATTTTTAATGGTAAGAACTAAGCACAAATCTTTCTGACGTGTAGGTGGCTAACCTCTCGAAGCTCATCTAACTTTTTGATCATAATTTATGTATAACATATCCTATTAACCAGTCTTAATGAATACTAAATGATATTAATTTATGCTACTTGCAGGCCTTTTAGCACAAAGCATTTATGAATGGAAAGCAGTTTTCTCTTTCATTTATGAATGGAAAGCAGGAGTCTGTCTTCTCCCTTCTCAGTCACTTTCGGCCTTATGATGCGTTAGCTCTGCTATCTTCAACAGGAAAAGTATAGTGTGGTAAGAGGAACAACTATGAGATTAAAATCTTTCCATTCTCCTCCACCCATATTTGGTAATAATGTTCTATGTATGTTCGTTATAATGTTCATTCTATGCTAAAAGCAAAATCAAAGTCTGCGAAATCCTCATCTGTCTGTGACACTGTTGACAATGTAGCCTGTACAAAGATAAGGAATATTTCTCATGCCTAAAACTGTATGATGCCACACTGCCATGACATTGGTGCACAAATGTATTACTTAATCTTATCTTTAGGTTTTCATTTCCAGCTGTAACTTCTGGATCAGTTATGCCAGATGGATGGCGCTTTTTTTGGCATAGGTTCAGATAGAGTACACTGCTAATTTTCTCATCTATCTTTCCTAAAATGAAAAGAATAAGTTCAAATATTTGATATAGCCATTCTGCTTCCACTGCCAGCTTGTTCTTTGATTTCTTTGCAGCTACTGCTGCAAGGCGTCAGTTAGTAGGAATAGTAAGGCTACTTGTTATGATTATAAAAGATACTCAACAGGAATAAGTTTCACAGATTATCTTCAGTAATTATCAGTTAATAAAGTCAGATAGTATTTCCATTGATCAGTTTTGTAATAAAAGATGCAGTGCTCAGTTTTAGAAATCATACTCTTTTCTTAAACCAGTTTTTCCTGTTTTTCTCTCTCTGCTTATCTGAACTATTTTTTTTTCTAGCAGATTAATTGGAACTGACAGCAAGCAAGTCTTTATTTTATGACTCGTGAATACTGAGTTACCAATAATTCAAGTGCTGTTGAATAACATTTATATGATGTCTTTCATCCAAGGACTTCCAAGTGCCTTGTGCTCATCAAGCTTCACTGCAACCATGTGAATTAAGTATTGCTGTACTAGAGACAGCAAAAACAATGTAAAAAGATGCAATGTCTTCTCCGGGTTCAGTGCCAGATGCAGATAAAGATTTCTATCATTCTGGGTCAGTTTTGTCTTATGATTAAAACATATTTTCCTGTCTCTTTTTCTGAACTGTTGGGTAAAGGAGTAGATCCAACCAGTAAATTAGGGGTTGTGTCGAAACCACCCTTTCCTGCCTGATGTATCATTAAACATAGATTGTTATAGGCAGAAGATAGCAAAGGTGCTCCACGATTTAAAGACATAATCACAAGACGATATAAATAGAAGGTCATTTCAGGTAATTTTATTGCATCATGATGTAATGAAAACTACCCACCTTGAAGTTTATAGGAGTTCTCTTAATACCTGTGGAAGCACACCTATGCTTACAGTATCACTCCCTGTATCAGGTGTATTACAGGCAGTGTGCCCTTTCTGACTGGTGAAACTTTATGTACGTTCAGAAATGAATTTGTCATTTCATAAAATGTCCCCTTATTAAGACAGTCCTCTCTTTGTTATCTTAAAACCCTCTAATATGTGTCAGTTGTACATGACTGTTGGTAAATTACATGCTTACTTCTCAGTGTTTGAAAGGATGCATCGAGCACGTTTTATCCCTATTGTACAAGACAATAGACTAGGAACAAACTCTAGTGCACTGAGTTTGACTGTCATCTTTTCTGACAAATAACTAGAAACTGGAGGCAACAAATTGTCATGGTAGTTTTTCTAAGCATAATATGTGCATGTGATAATATAAGTACAAATATACAAATGTAACCATTAGGCAAAGAACCTGATTTGAATAACCATCTAGGCAAAAAAATGATACCCCTTAAAAATTCTTTCTCATTTAATTTGTTTTTAGACTTTCCTTTCAGTTTGTATTAGGCATCCAACTGTGAAAAAAGAATGTGCTTTTTTTTTCTTTAACCAAATAGCGCCTGGTTTTAGTGTTCCTGTAATTTTTTGAAGGAGATTCTTTAACTGCAGAATAAAAAGGACTTTCTGTGCCTGTTGTTGCTAGTTCAACAAAAAATGCTGAAAAGCAATGTTTCCTGCCTTTGGAAGAGGTGTTGAGTTCACTGTATTTGGGTCACACCCAGAGTTAGCCCCTGAAACGCTAATATTTAGTAGGCACTACTGTCATGAAGGAGTAGCAGTACTGAGACTAAAATACATGGTTGCTTCTGGAGACAATCTAATCACAAGACACCGCGACTGTCAGACACACACACAGCTCTTTGTGCTTTCACAGAAAGTGATCCATTGCTTCCCCCACCATAATCTTCCTACTCAGCACCTGTAGGAAGGTTATTTTATTAACTCGGTGAGTTACTAGAATACTGCAGAAAAAAGTGTAACATAATACCAGTAACACAAGATCAAGATGCATGCCTTGTCAAAATTAAACACATTTGTGATGTCAGCAAGTCATTAAAATGCTCAATCTCTAATTCCTATTTGCTTTAAAAACAGCAAAGGACCAAAACAATTCATATTATTTTTTGCTGTGAAATACCTAGACTTCTGCAGTTGTCTTCACTAGAGTTCTTGCCCACTTTTGTAGGTGGAATACAGCTGTGATGCAGAAGTAATTTCTTGATAACTGAATGTAATGGTGGATATTTGAAATTATATCTAAACTAGAAAAACATTGAGCGCATTCATATTGATAACACTTTATGATTAATTCATAGGATGGAAACGAAGGTACAAAGATAGAATACTACCTCATTAAAAAATGAAAGCAGAAAAGCCCAAGTGACTTCTAAAAAAGTAACTCATTAATCATGACTCTTTCAGGAAACTTATATGGTCAGGTTTACATGTGGAAATGGTTGCAGTGTTTCCAGTGGACCTGTTCAAGTAAACACATAGTAGCAGTGTAATTCAGTGAGTTATGTTTTAGGTGAAGAAAATATGAGGCTTTTTAGGAAGAAAGAATTAGAAAAACGTGCAGTAGGTACACACTTGCACACTATGGAAGGATGAGAACCAACTCATCTAACACTGTTTCTTGTCATACTGCAAAAAATTGTTTGTACCGGTGTGTATGAGAGGGATGTATCTCTGTGAGATGGTAGCTTTAACCCTGGTAATTTATGTATTTCACTGTAGTATCTAAAAAACAGAAGATGTGTACATTTGGTAGCAGTAAATTTAGGGTGTTAATTGACTTCTAACATCCACAAGTATCAAAGATTAAAACATGACAGGCAGACAAATTATAGTTGAATTCACATATACAGGCAGTATTTCTCTTCCATGTTCTCTGCATAAGGTCACATTCTCTTTAGAGCTGCTGTTGCCTAGACCTTTGTGTTGGATCTTAACAATCATTTTGCTTTAGTGACTTCCCTGTTTCATAGCAGGAAAGCATCAGCTTCCAGTGTTGGAACGAGGCCTGGTTTATATTTCCTAGCACGTAGATCGAAGATTTAAAGGACTGTCTATCCCACTATCAGTCTTCATACCATTCATAACCTCTTGGTTATGAACTAAACCCTCGGTTTCCTTTCGAGATGAAGGAACCTGCATATTTTAAAATTTTTTCATAACTTCTTACACTTATTTTTGCAAAACCATTGTTTCATCTGAGGAAAGGCAATAGTATTGATGGGTTTCAGCCTCTGACGGTTTTTGGATGCCCATAAAAAGAAATATATTGTGCTTAAAATACATTTGTTTTTCATAATAACTTTTTTGTGGATCTCTTCAATATATAGTCCATAGATCCCTGGAAAGAAAGACTGCAAACTGAAAAACACTGACTACAGTTTCTTCCTATCAAAGAATTTCAAATGGTTTAACGCCATTCCATTCCAGGTTTTAATACAATAATGCAAGTTTACCTTGGTTTCTGAGTATTATCTAAAATAATCTGATTTGTCTTTCTATTCTGAAAAGGAAAATACATTACGTGGTAATGCAATATCTCCTTTGTCTCAGGAATCCAAATGAACATTGTTCTAATTTTGTAAATAGCTCGTATTATCAGTAGCTTTATAGTGAAAAAATACATTTGTAAGAGTGTGAGATATGCATATATGTTATATATACATAGAGAATACATTTTCAAGGAACTCTCCATTTGTAACCCAGAAGGATAGTTAAATAAGACTCATTCTGTAATTAAACTAAAGGAATATCTGCCAAAACATTTGTTAATGTTTGCTCAATTTAGAATTGACTGAGGTTTTTGCCCTCTTTTTTGGTATGCTTTTCTTTCTAAGATACTTTAACAATATATTGACTCTCAGAAATGTTCAGAGAAATAAAGTCATGTCCCACGTGAAGAGACTAATTTAAAAACAGGAAAAAAATCCTCATGATGATAAATAGAATAATCCTTTCATTTCATCAGATGGCAGTTGTTTTCAATCTTTTGCATTCCAACCTTTTTTTGAAGAACTGTGTTAATCCAGTCAAGGGACAAAGAAGATTATATTGTTCTTATGTATTCAAAATTTCAGCTTTTGAGTGATGAATGAATGCAGTGCTCCCGAGTAAACTGTGAAAGAAGCATTTATTCACAGTTGGAAGAACAGAAAATAATATTAGAAGAAATATAACAGGTAGAGCTAGCAAGCAGGACTGAGTGGGCGGGAGAACTGATTCAAAGTCTGTTGTAATCAATAGTGAGACTTATGAATGTGGTCAGATGACTGAGAACAACAGTGATGCACTCAGTAGCAAATGAAACATCCCATGGGTAATTTATCAATGGAAAATAATAAAAAGAATATGCTTTATGCCTTTTTAAAGCAATACTTGTATTGTGAAGTTAGTAATACCTGCTGTTAAAGCATAAGAAAAATCCTTATTTACACAGTTCTTTCGCTTTAAGAAAAGATGTTTTTGTGACTAGACCTATATGCTTATGGTTGATTATAATTAGAAACATATAACATGTAGAATTAGTATTTGATTTTTCTCTGGGAATAGCACACTGTAATCCCCTGGCAACCTCATTTTCAGACTGAGGACTGCATACGCTAATGCTGAGCTTTATTCAAATGGAAATGCTCTAAATTTTCCTATATGGACAGTAGTCTTAGCAACTTTGATACTTGGAAGAATTGCAGAGAAATATGAAATATTTCTAGCTGGGAAGGACATCGCATTGTCTTAAATGTGTTTAAGATATTTAAATGTGTATTAATTCTTCTAAATTAAGAATTTTCTGTTGCATAGTGCACAAAGCATTAAGTATAGGTACTGTAATGAATTTTTATTTAACCTCAGTTAAGCAGTATTACCAACAGAGTGTAAAGGATGAAGAATTCTTAACCCAGGAGTAAAACACACTGAACATCTGTCAACCTGGTTGAGCTGGAGGTATATCAGAAGCCTTTTGTGTTAGCAGCACTGCTGGAAGAGCTCTGCTCACATAGCATAGGAAAGGGTCCTTGGATTATTTCAACCTGTATGTGCTCACTAGCAGCTGCTGAAGTGCCTTGCCCGCCCTAGAGTGTTTAAATTGAGACTTTGGGCTGCTGTGCAAAGGTTGAAAGGGTACATTTTCCACCATCTGCTCTCTTCACTTTGCTCTTCTGGTGTGGCACAACTTGTTTTGAAGTAGAAGCAGGTAGTAGGAAAAATTTATTTCTTCCCATTAAGATGTTGTGACCCTTAATGTACTTGGAAATATTGAAAATTCCTTCAAGGTTTTTGTCCAGATCCAGATCATGATGTTGAAAACTATTTGCAGCACTGGTTTCCCAGCAAAATCAGCTGCTTTGCTATACACGTTTCTGATTTGAATGGTATAGTGAATGCTTCATCTGAATCTAAAATAGCACAACTGTCAGGAAACGTTTCATCCATCTACATGCACAAAGCCATTTAAGCGTAACGGATTATGACATGAAGGGTGCATTATAGTTTGTTTGCAGAAGCATTGAAGAATGGATTTATCTTTGTTTGCCCTCAAAGTGCTAGTAATTCCTAGGGTTATATCTCCCTGATTAATAGCTGGTTTTAAATAGGAGAAAGCAAGAGGAAAGCTGTGCTCTATGAAGTCTCCTTTAGTTTCAGCATTCCAGAAAATCATACAGTGATTTTGATTGAAAATAGTCCTCATAAACATAGAGTATAGGGGATTGTTTCTACAGATAATTTCAATTATTTACAAATGACATATCTACTTATACAAAGCCAAATCTTGAAAACTAGTACTTAGTCTCAACAGTTGTTCCATAGTAGACAGGTTTTACTCTGAGATTGTTCTCCCCTGTCTGAGCTAACTTCCATCCTTCCAGGTGACTAAGGTGTGTAATGATACAGCTTTTAAGCTGGGTTGTGGCAAAATGGGCTATATCTGTAGCATGTTCTGTCTCCCCAGAAAAACCTACGACTTCAAGAAATGTATTTGGTTAGTTCTATTTTGCACACAGGTATGTGTGCATGAGTAGAAATTACAAAAATATATACTGTACATGTATAACATACTCCCATAAATTTTCCTTATGCAAGAGGAGCTGGACTATTCTCATTAGCAATATGAGACATAACGGCTGTATGCGGCAGCTGTGCTACGGACAGCAGGGGCTGCACACATGCTCTTATGCTTTCTAAAATACAAAAGGAATATTTTTTCTTGTTGATTTTTTTTTTTGGTATGATTGCTACACTGCCCTATGATGATAATGGCATTCACTGGTCACTTTGGGTCACTGCTTTGTATTTTCCCCCTTCTGTTCTACAGCATCAGCAGTTAACCATTTTTTTCATCAATACAGGATATGTATAAAAGTTGTATGTAAGCAATTTGTACTTAATAAAGTTTTGATGCCTGTTTCGGCTACTGCAACTACATACCATTGCACTGGTGTAAAGTGTATCTCAACTCCCATTATAAATATTGGAAATGATATAAATAGATACTAAACCAGTAGGAAAATTAAATGCCAGAGTAGACCCCAGGAAAGTTGATGGAAAGCTAATGGAAGTATTCAGTTGAACAAAGAAAATATTTTCTGCTCAGAATGCTAAAGAATGTGACAAGTCACAAGCAGTGGTTGAGTGGTTTTCAGCAAAGGATTGGGTTGTTAACTAGTTTAATACAGCATAATCAACAGATTTGAAGCTTCCCTGTTTTACACCTTATTCAGTCTCTAAATCATTTAGAAACGGTTTACTAAGGAAGCTGCAGTTCTTTTTCAATTTAATTTCATTCTTGGCTGGATGAAGAAAATGTCTATTCTAGGAAGGGGCAATCAGTAGAAGAAGAATTTCTTTGAGAATGTAAGTGCTTGGATTCTCTTTCTTTAACGCATACTTAATGTATTTGGCACCTTCATAAGTGGATGCTAGCAGTTCTCTGACATAGGTTTTTCTTACACTACTTCTTTTCTGGATGCGTTTTGAAGGTTTTGGTTGCAATGACCACTAACTTCATTTTTTTTATTCCTCATTTCCATGTGCAAACTGTTCTCAGGTGGCAGCACTTTCACAAATGAGAATAGAATACATGAAGTGGCAGGATCTCAGAGCGTTTTACTTGTGGGAGGCCTTATTCATGTAACTGAACATATTCTGTAAAGGCTTCACTGGGAAACACATGGAAAAGTTTTTAAGTGTAGAAATAAGCTTCCATTTGGCAGATATTAAATAGGGCACTAGTTCACAACAAGGTAAACATCTGCAACAACTACTTGTAAAATCATCGCCATGTGGTTATTTCTAAGAAACTAAACCAAGGAGCTGCTTCTCTATTATTAGCAGTTTCTGTAAGTGTGTTTTTCTTGACTAGAAAACTGAAGATAGAGAAGGTTCTTTGATCTCTTTCCCTACTTTCCTCTTAACAAAAGCCAGTATAACACAGCAGTAATGATGCATTTTACATCTGGGATTCACCCTCTATCTTTCCCTACTGGGTTAGGTCTGGACATAGGTAGGTAAAAAGAGATAGGACCCTATTGCAGGGCCCTGTTGCATGGAGCCCATCATGGTTATGACGTATCTGGGAATTTGGATCAGTTTTTTGAAAGTCCAAATTTAAACCAATGTCCTTATCATGATCATATATGGAACATTTCTAACAGCACATTACGAGTCTTAGATGTTGTATACGTGGCATGGTTCTGCGCTTCGTAGAAGAAAGAAATAGTTTGTCTCTCTTTAAGAAAAGCCTAGACTAGGAAAAGTTACTACTTTTTTTTTTCTGAACACGTCATTCTTCTGACACCAGCTGCAAGCTACCTTCTGTTAACCCAGTTTTATTTTAGTAAGAAAGATCTGAACCAGGAATTCTGGTACTTGCGGTAAATGTGGTACATTTAATATTTCTAAAAATGAACCTAGAATCTAATCAGAACCATTAGACCTCCTGGCTGTTGTGCTAAAGCTTCTTAAATGTATCAGTGGAATAAAATCTATGGCCCTTAAGGTAGTAAACAAGGAACAGCAGAAATGTAAGAAATGGTGTTGGTCGTTATGTACAGTAAGATATTTTGAAACACCCAGCGTGATGTGGATAAGGGAGATGTATTGAACTGGTATGTCTGATCTCTATGAGAGAAAACTGGAATAAATTCAGAAAAGCCACAATCTAAAGATTTTAAAAAAATTCATGACGTAATAAATCAGCTTATTCATTAAATGCTAATTAAAAAAGCTATCTGAGGACAGAGCTGGCTGTTTGAGAACACTGGGACTTGCAGGGTTAATTCGTTTGTTTTTGTATTTATTACCATGCAGAAAATGTTGTTATGGAAACCAAATATATGCTATTTCTTCAATAAATATTCTCCCAAGGCCTCTGGAACAAAGAAAAGAAATTGAAGCTATTAGTGTTATCATTGCTGTTGGCTGCCTGAAATCCCAAAGCTGGGATTGTAATTGATACTGGGAATCCAAGGATTTTGTTTTCCTGGTTTTACAGTAAAAAGATAGAAAGCCAGTAGCATTGTCATCTGCTTGTTAATCACTATGACAAACTGGGATTGGGTCTCCATGGTCCCTCTGCTTAAAGCATCTTGAGATTTCCCCCGGTTTAGGAAGCCTGCAAATTCACCAAATGTGTTTGCCCTATAATTTGGTAAACTTGAGCCTTAGCTTGTAGCAAGGTGTCTCACAGTTGTTTCCTGAAACCACCTTGAGGTAGATTGATGCTGAATAGGTTTTCTGAATGGATCTGGACCCTCATGCACTTTGAAAGAATCCATGCTTGGTTTGTAGGCATTTTGCCTTTAATTCTGTGGGAACTCATCAAACTCAAGAATGCAGATGAAACCTGTAGGTATTTTCTAGAGAAAATTTGCTTCTCTAGAACGATACCAGAAGCTTCAGTTATGGTACAGGAATAATCATGATGGAAAGGGGAAATGTGAAGGAAATTTCTGATCATGTTGTAACAAATGGGTGAGAATTATATGACAACAGTTGAAGTCAGGTAAATCAACCCTTGGTTCGGGATATAATTTCAGGCAGTGAGACTGATGAAGTGTGACTGATGACTGAACTTATCACAAAGACAGTGGACCTGCCACTTTAAATTCTCAAGGCTGAACTGGTTCTTTCAGAATTATTTCTTTTATTCATTGTGCAGATGGAGAGACCAGTCAGGATGTATGAGTGGTATTGGTCCTTTCTGGGAACAGGTTTTATGGACTTGAATCTGCTTCATTTTCCTTTTTTCATGAGTCATAAGCAGCATGGGATTATTTATTTTGCTAATATGCACTAGAAGAACTCATCAGATAGTGAATGCATTAGAATCCAGTGCCTTGTATAGGCATCTGTAACATCAATAAAAAAATTTTGTAATGCGTTTTTTGTGATGCATAATTTGCTTTTGGATGCCCTGCATTCATGGAAATAAAAATCAGAATGAAACTGTCAGGAGTTATCAGAATATGTTTTCTAGAGTTATACTAAAAAGAGCAGCAGTAATCCTTAAACGATTAGAGGAATGTCCTTTAGAAGTTGGGAGGCAATACTTTACCTGTATTATCCCTGCAGTGACAAGAACGTTATCAGGGTTCCAGACATCGAAAATGTGAGCAAAATATTAAAAGGAATAGACTGTTTCAGTTGGAAGGGACCTACAATGATCATCTAGTCCAACTGCCTGACCAATTCAGGGCTGACCAACAGTTAAAGCATGTTGTTAAGGGTGTTATCCAAATGCCACTTAAACACTGACAGGCCTGGGCCATCGACCACCTCTCTAGGAAACCTGTTCCAGTGTTTGACCACACTCTCAGTAAAGAAATTCTCCTTAATGTCCAGCCTAAACCTCTCCTGACACAGCTTTGAACCGTTCCCATGCATCCTATTACTGAATCTGACGGAGAAGAGCTCAGCACCTCCCTTGCCACTTCCCCTCTTCAGAAAGCTGTAGAGAGCAATGAGGTCACCCCTCAGACTCCTGTTCTCCAAACTAGACAAACCTAAACTCCTTAGCCACTCCTCATAGGACATGTCTTCCAGCCCTGTCACCAGCTTTGTTGCCCTCCTCTGGACTCATTCAAGGACCTTCACGTCCTTCTTAAATCGTGAGGCCCAGAACTGCACACAGTACTCAAGGTGAAGCTGTACCAACGCTGAATACAGTGGGATAATCGCCCCTTTTGACCAGCTGGTTATGCTGTGTTTGATACACCCCAGGGTAGAGTTTGCCCTCTTGGCTGCCAGGGCACGCTGCTGACTCACACTGAGCCTGTGGTCGACCAGCACCCCCAGATCCCTTTCTGCAGGCCTGCTCTCCAGCCACTCCTCTCCCAGTCTATACTTGTGCCCAGCATTACTCTGTCCTAGGTGCAGAATCCAGCATTTTGACTTGTTAAATTTCATCCCATTAATTATAGCCCAATGCTCCAATCTGTCTAGATCACTCTGGAAAGAATCTTGTCCCTCAAGAGAGTCAACAGCACCTCCCAGTTTGGTATCGTCCGCAAACTTGCTAATGGTGCATTCAACTCTTGTATCCAGATCATTGATAAAGATATTGAACAGAACTGGCCTTAGAACCCTGAGGAGCATGACTGGTGACTGGTAGCCAGCTAGATGTAGCCCTATTCACCACAACAGTTGGAGCCCTGCCATTCAGCCAGTTCTTCACCCAGCACACTGTAAACCCATTCATCCCACAGCTGGACAACTTGTCCAGAAGGATGCCGCAAGGCACAGTATCAAAAGCCTTCCTAAATCCAGAAAAACTACATCCACTGCCTTCACTTCATCCACCAAGTGGGTGACATTGTCATAGAAGGAAATCAAATTAGTTAAACAGGACTTGCATTTTGTGAACCCATAAAAAAAAAAGATGAAAACTCTGGAAAATATGGCTTGTAATAATAGATTGAACTTTGTTGAGTCTGTTTGTTTGGGAAAGAATAAGAGGTAAGTTAACCTTAGTAAAAATACATCTATCCCTACTGAGAAGTCTGAAATCTGACAACGTCGCTATATTTTATTGTGATTATACTTTTGAGCTATAGCATTAGCTGAGGTACTTAGAGCATACCACATTACAGTACATTGTAGAAAATAGTTTAGTCTTTTGAATCAACCATTCTCTGATCTGCAGTGAACTATAATTGTGCCTTATAAATTCATTTTAAGCAGCCTTTAAATGATTTGTGAGAAGGTAGAATATTAAGAGCATTTTCAGTGCAAGAAGACTGTGTTACTTGCTTCTTTCATTACAATAAGTATTTTCGTATCTTTGGGATAATATTTCAGTAGAATTAGGAGAGTGTATTGGCTGTTTAAGAACACTCTGCCAGGTGTCTTGCATTATCCATGTAAAACTACATAGACCTTTCCTTGAGGTGCAACTGTGATGTTCATTTTTTCATTCAACTGTTAGAGTAGTTGACTAGAACAGTATATTAAAGGAAATTAATTTCTCTGATATTCTTTAGATTTATCTATTTAGTCACAACATATTTTATTTTAAAGTGGTCTCTTAGTATTTGTTCCAATTCACTTTGTATAAGTCTCTGCTATAATTGTTAAGGATAAGGAAAGTATTGATTACAGGGTTTTTTTTCAGATTCTATGATGATTAATATTATTCCACATTTGAAAGGCTAATTCAAACTTGGAATCCAGCAAACAAGAATGTTAATGTAAATAGGAGAGTGAGTTGTGCTTCAAGAATACATATACAAAATTACATCTTTTCTGATTTGTCAAGCATAACTGAGTCCCTCAGGGAAATTATGCTTGGCCAGTCATTCCGGTGAATATGCAGAAATACTCAGAAAAAAATAACTGAAATAACTGGTCTTGTGTTGGTAATGGTTCGGGTGGTTCTGTTTTTTTTTTTTTAGTTTGTGCTGGTAACAATCTATCAGCAATGACTAATTTCAAACCACAGCATGTATGAAAATAACCTTCCCTTAGCTTTAGATACCAGATTACTACTGTTCCTATCTTATATTTTCTGTAATCATTTTTTCTTTTAGGAAATTGCTTTGGTTATTACCCATCAGATTGCAATTTTAAGGATAATTTTTGCTAAATGGGATGTTACATCTTCAAACATGCTTCCCTCCTTTAAAGCTGTTTCCACATTCATATTTTAGAACCTTTTATTCATCTTCAGCTCTTGAATGACCTTTGTCAGCTGTCACTGTCAACTAGGGATCACTGCTCTTGACAGTTGCTGTCAGTTCTGAAGAGATGTAAAACCCTATGCCATATTCCACAGGGCTGGAAAACACAACATCTCTGAACTGTGGAATACATCAAGGAATAAAAACAACCGCCCACACGCACAGTAAATACTATTTCTGCAGAAAATAACTTGCCCTACTTACTATCTAAAATAGTGACAAATATTTAATGTGCTACAAGTTTAAAATAGATCAGAGTGACATTTGGATCACATAATGAAAGAAATGGTGAAACGTCCATATATTCTGGCTTGGTTAGAAATTCTATGTAATGCAGTTAAGCACAAAAATATGGGGAGATTGTTGTTGACTGCTGGAAGTAACTAATCAGCTTTTTGAGAGGGGAGTACATTTTCAATTAATCCATCTGGTTCCTAAAAGGACTGGTAAGCAATAGAAAGGTTCCTAATGCTTATAGTAAAATTATTGAAAAATTTCTAAGATCAGGATTCATTGAAAGTTAAAAAGTCATATTAGAAAAAGCCACCTGGCTAAATAACATATTCATATCCTAAACCATAGTTTCTGTTTTCTGCAGTCAAAGGCAGTGAATAAGGCACAATACAGTCTTTGTAGTATTTACCAAGGCATTTTTCACAAATTTGTAGTAATTAAATAATTTGGACATGTTGTATTATTATACTCATTGGTGTTAATTGGTGGTTTTGAAGATGTACCTATTGTAATCGTAGTTGACCAAGAAGCCTACAGTTCAGCAAATCATCAGAGAACCAAATTATTTGAGAATGCCCCTAAAATCTTCACTAGGTTGACAAAATAAAGGACGAGTCTAATTCAGAATTATGTAATCTTCAATTTTATTTTTTAGTTTCTCAGCTGGAAATGGCATAAAACATTAGAAGCCAATGCAATGCATTGGTTGTTTAACGTGATCATAATTTTTAAAAACTTTTGAAACATAAGAACATGTTGAGGAGGTTAGATTGGTACTTAAATGTACTGAAGAATTTATTGCTGGTCAGAAACATCATCAGCCATATCAAACTGGGGATTCTATATCTTAAATTTCTGTGCCTAAGTGTGTCCATGTTTCTGTGTGCATGTGTACCTGCATGTCCACATATACATAGAGAGAACTATACTCACATATGCTCAAGAGATTAATTTAATGTATGGATCCTGATTTTTATTTTTTTTTCTTGAATTAAGGTTGTTAGGATGAACCAGTACCTTTCATTGCTGTTAAATCCCTCTGTTATGGACTTGGGATAGTTTCTCAAGGAAGCTGAAAGACAGACACAGAGCAGGAGAAACTCACAGACTTCTTTCTTCCTCCTTTCTGTTCTGTATGACTATCCTTGAGGAGTAGAATATGAGAGGGAATGGCGAACTCTTAGCCCTTTTCTCTACCATTCTAATTTTCTTCTTGTTCTTTAATCTGTAGGTTTACTGTGCAATCTTGGAGAATCAGGGATGCAAATTGTGACTGAGTGATGAGTTTTCTTTTTCATTTACTGTGTACCCATTCATTTCTGTGTTTGCATAAAATTGAGGACTAACCTGGAAAAACCTCTTCTCCCATTAAGAATCGGACAAAAGAGGGAAAACAGTTATTTCTGTAGCTTTTGAGGAATACAGTAAACATAAGATTCAATCAGGGAAACTTTTGTTAAAAATTCAGCTACAATTCTATGAATGTTACCTCCTTGGAACAACAGGGAGCTTAAAATTCATGACGCTAGAACTGAGATCTGACAGCAGGTGGAACTGCTGAGACTCCTCATGAGAGGTGTGATACCAACAACCCAATAGGTTGAGTGCTAATCTTTGCTTTGTATTTTCATCTTCAACGGTGCATTTTTTACTCAAACTGTAATCATAATTTGTTGAATTTAAGCTCTTTAACTGCAAAATATATTTTTATTTTTTATATATATTTTACTTTTTGCACTAACTATTGTCTTAACTAGCAAATTAATTTCACCAGGTTGTATGTGGAGACAAAAGAGGCAGCCTTGTATCTGAGGAAAATACTTTTAATCTTCCCTACTACTAACAAACAAAAAATTTCAGTTCCAAACCTCAAGAGACATGTTTTTCACATGCATACACAGTAATTTATGGACTGGAAGGTTCATTCTGTTCAGAGAATCAGAAGCCTTGTAAGCTACGTACAAAACTGAAAGTAAGGAGAATCCTATTTTACTTCCACGTGATAGTTACCTGGAGGAAATTAGCCCTAAAATCTGTGGACTGAGGAAAGAATCAACATTTCTTTTTCTGTTTCTTCCTCAACTTACTAAAATGACAAAGAAATTATTTAGCTTTTAAGAATGAAACTCTTACAGTGAAGCCTGGAATTCAATTGAACTAGAAGTGGGCAAATAAGAGGGAGTTTTATATAGTTTTCTCTCTGTGGTTTTTTCAGGAAGTCCAAACCATCAGAGAAGTCAGATCTTAAAACCTTCAACAGGCTGACATACTGATTAATAAGAAGCTGCTTCCACAGCCCAAGAATACTAAAAGCTAAGACCAACCTAGTCCCAAATGAACTATATTCATGCTAATAGTCTTACTCTGCCATAAATCCACAGGTCCATCTCTCAATGATGTCAGTGGAAATTCTCTGATAGACTAGAGTAGTATCTCTCCCTAAGGAATTACATGATTTAGATCTCAAAGGACAACTAATTAAAGAAACATGTAACAGTTGAAACAAATTAGTCATTTCACAAACGCTAAGTGCCTTTTACACTGGTGAAATAGATGTAAAAGGAATATGGTATTGATTTTAAAGTAAAAATCTAGACAAGATTTTTCAGAGAAAAAATATGAAGATATTTGAACAATGTCATTAATATAATTAACAATTAGAGCATGAAAATTTAGTTGTGATAGTGAAGCAGAGGAGGTTGCTAACAGTCCAAGATAGCCCCAGAAGGAAAGACATGGGCCTTTTTTTTTATCCGCAGATGTGTCTTTTACCATTATCACTTTTTTAATATACCGCAGAATATGTACCACAACCACAGCTCTGTCTCCTTTTACCTTTTCCTGACATGCCTATTTATTAGGTTGCTGGCAAATTTCCAGCCACCTCCAGCAGTGATAGTTCATTAGCTGTGTATAGAAGAGGGCAGTCTATCAAGTTGTGAGATTAAATTGGTGATGAGAAAATATTTCAGAATTTGGATCCAAATTACAAGTACCTTTTTCTTTAAAGTTCAATTTGGTATTGAGATTTAGACTTAATTTTATCTATCTCTAGTTCAAAGTTTAAAAGGAAATTACCATAAGTACATTCAAATGCCTCTCTTTCCATCTTTCTCTTTCATCAGCTGTCACAGAGAATTTTTGCTTGAACAAAACTACTTATCAATACAGGTCAGGAAAAAAAGAAGAAAATATTTTTTGAAATTTGTTTTCAGTATGTTTCCTATGTTTCTTAATTAATTTTTAAACAAAAAAAGTCTAAACAGATCTGTTAGAAAAGCTCTTTGGAATGAAAAACATATATTCCCTTACAATCAATTTTAACATCTTTGAAGTTTCCTGTTTATTTTTAGACAACTCAGCTGTACTCCAGACTGCTTGTTTCTCTCAAAATAAAAATAATAATAAAAAAAAATTTAAAAACCTGGTCTTTGGGCCTTGTAACACTCTGGGGAAAAAAAGGAAAAGAACAGAAGCAGAAAATGTATCAGGCTAGAAACAATGATGCTACTTACAGCATGATTACTTTGGAAACTATGGTGCTGGGAATTATTTTATATTACTGGAAAACAGCTACAGTGTTGTGAAAGGCAAATAAGAAACAAAACTTAAAGAGGGACAACTTCTGATCCTGATTATAGTGGTAGGGTCACTATAATAGAATCAGACATCTACTGCTAGTTTGCAAGGAAAAAAAAATAAGTCAGTGTTACAAAAAAACCCCAATTGTATTTAGCATCATTTTATGAAAATTTCCAGATGCCAAATAATGGAAAATTTGCAAGAAGTACCAGGACCCATTCTTGTGTAAAATTCTGAGTTATATATTTCTATCACTAGCATTAAAGCAGATGCACATCCTTTTGAAATTAGCATCCTCTATGATTTTGATGAAATCCTTATTCCAGAAAAACATCACAGAGAATTAATGAAATTCAAGCGGGTTTGTATCAATGGCAATGTGAGTATGACTGATTATTTCAATACCCAGTAAGTTAAGAAATGCCATTTAGGGGTGATGAAATTCCCAGAAATACCTTTCGTAAGATTAAAGAGTGACTGATGTGTAGTACCAAATGCTAGTCAGATGATACAAAAGGTTAATTTGTGAATCTGTGTTGGAAGTAGAATGTGTGGGCATGTAGTCCTCTAGGGATTGCATAGCCTGGTTGAATAGCTGCTGGCCTTTAATTTGTATGATTTAAATGTCAGAGTATTAGGCTGAGATTTTGTAACTGAAAGGGAAACACTTCCTGTATTGCATTTATTATGTTTGTTCAGCTGTAATTGCTATCCTCAACTCTGCCATCTTCTCATGTGTAAGAGATTAAGACAAACATAAAAACAAATGTTGGTTACAGAGACTGTTTTGACACCCTCACACATGCAATGTAAATCTCTTAAAATAAAAAAGAAAAATGTCCTGTTGAGTGAAGGTATTATTTTGTAACCTGTAAAGTTTATTAGGCAAATTCTTCATATCACCTGCAAAATTTGGGGTTTTGTGGAATAGGAAACAGTGGGCACCAGAATTAGGTGAAGTGCAGGCCACAGACCCTATACCAAATGCAAGTAACAGACAAACAGGTATGTTGGACTAATTCTTTTAACCTGTGCATCCCTCTGGATTTCCCACTATTCTAATATCTAATATCTTTTGGGAAAGACATGGGGGTTCACAGTGCCTCTCTGAACTAAGCAGCTGTGTGATGACATGTTTTCTGCACGATGAACAGCAATTTGCAGTCTATTACTGAGTTCAGTGTTCTTAGCATGCTGAAGGTGACATCTGCAAAATGATTTGATAGTTTCTTTCAGTGACACTGAAACTGAGCTCCGATTCAGTAGTTGAATTGCCCTTGCTGTGTCTTTCTGTTGCAGACAAAGCCTGAAGAAACCGTAATATTTTGACAAAGCTACAAGTCTGTGGCAGATACAGATTAAAATAAACACACCCTCTTAACGAAAGCCTGCACCATTTTTCATGTTGGGAGACTCTCTGCAGATGCTAGTTTATTGGCTATTTCATAATTGTGCTTATCATTGGAAACTTAAGATATTTGTCATAGTGCAGTTAATGAAAATCATCAATTGCATTAAATACCATTATTTTAAAAATCAGTCTTTAGTGAGGTTGTGTATTCAAAGCTCTCTTGTTCTGTTGCTTACTGGGATAAATCAGGAAAGGGTTAATGGCAAACCATAATCCTTATCACATTTCGCATGACTCTCTTTTTATGTTGTTGAATGTACATCAGTTCTGCTGGTTAACCCAAGGCAACTGTCACTTGTTTTTCTTCCAGTTCAGTTGGTCAATGGCTGAGATGACTCATTTTCACCCATCTTTAGAATGAGTTTAGGTCTTTGAAAAAGACTTTTGACACACCAAATCACAAAAGAGAGACATACGTTTTGGAATGTAGTATTATATCTCAAACATTTTACTATTCTGAAATCTGAAGAGAAGGGTCTAATGATATAGATTTGTTTATGTGTGGTCTTCTACATACTGCTGAAGAAATGGCAACACATCGTAAAACCAGAGAGCTATGTCTAATTCCCTCGTCACTGTGGATGATAATGCTGTTTTCTTATAGGGAAAGTACTTTTTCCTACAACAACTATACTATTCTGTTTAAGTGTATTTGGTTTATACGCCCGTTATTTTTTTCAACTTCAACCTGCATGTTTCAAGTAAGATAACAAAATATTTAAAAATCTTATTTAGTAACTGTGGTAAAACACAGATCCGTCTAATTAAACTTTTTTATCTGTCCTGTGGAGTTACTAAAATGCTGAAAATATTCTAGAATTCTATAAATTATATAACATATCAATTAAAGATATCCCAACAGTTTTCTGCTTGTTGGTAGTAGCTAGGACTAGACGCTTCAAAGGAAGCTGTAAAATTGCTTCTGCAGACAGATGGGGAATAATGTGACCCACATTAGGTCACATTGAATCTTCAATAGATTAAATCGACTTAGAATTTAAACCTTAAAATGTGAAGCTTAATGATTTCCTGCAATTTGTTATCACATTCATGGATATTTACACAACTTTACAGTTTCATGTTGATTTTTATTAACTTCTTGACCTTTGCAACAATTTTCCACCTTTCTTTTCTACCGAATGCTTCCTTTTCATTGTTTCATAAGAAAAGAAACAGACCCTAATTTTGCTTTTGCACCATTTATCCTGTATTGTTTTCTCATATACCTCCTTTGATAATTTTCATCAGTGTTCTCTGACATCATCTCTTCTTACAATGTATTTTTTGAAGTAGTGACTAGAAGGCATAGACTAATATCTATGCACCTTTACCATAGATCATTATAATTGACAACAATAAAGAGTATTGACCTTCTATAGCTTCATTTTACCTTTTATTTATTTATTTATTTAATTGCAGCTGGACCTTGTGTGAATGTTTTCTACGATCATTACCCAATGTAATTTTTGAGATGACAGGATCACTTTTCATCTGAATGTCAACATGTTGAAATGTATGATTGAATCCATCTTCCATTGGCTGTTATTAGGTAAGTTCATGTTTTTTACAGTAGGTAAACATGTACTGAGATTAACGTTACATACAAGCTAGAAGTTCTATTCTTGAGTCACCTGTTAACACACTGACTTCTAAGTAAGAAGATGTTTTTTCTCCTGGAGAGCTGCAGTTCCATCTGAAATTTATTAAAATTAGTATCATCTACTCAAGCGTACAGTCTCTCACAGTGGCAAATAATTCATGGGCACGCTTTTTTGCAGACCAGACTGACAAAAATTGCTTTCAGCAGAAACTTCTTTCTAAATCACAGTTGCTAGGTTTCCACTGATGTAATAAAAACAATGATTTATGACTCCTCTGAAACTTGTCTTTTAAAAATGTACTGTCTTATATTAACAATGAGAAGTTTTTTTTAATTTGGTTCCACATACGTTGACATAGAAGATATTGACATAGAAGTTTAGTTTAGACATTGAATTGGCATAGACATTATTGACATAGAACTTTAGTTGCAAATGGTCATTCATCTGCAGCTGTAGTTGATCATTTATAGAAAAAAAATGAGTGCCTTCACTTAGGGAGTGTCTATGGCAATGTTGTCCTGTCTATTTGTCCCATTCATTTGTCCTATTTCAGGTAGTCCCCATCTGAGAGAGGAGATGAGGAGTAGCTTCTTGCAGATTGTTTATAAGCAGATGGCAGAGTGCTTATTGAAAGATCGAGGTGTGGGATTATTTCAAGGGAGCAAAAAAGAGCAAATCATTAGCAATGTTTTAGCAAAATTTGACAAAACTACAAACTAATATCCCTTTGTGTATGACTTGGGAATATTTTGTCAGTTCTAATTTAGCAAGGATAATCTAGAATATAGAGTAGTTTAATGGGAGTTGTGAGATTTGAGTTCATTATCTGGTTCAGCCGCAGACTTCTACATGCTGTGTTCTGTTTAAAATTAATGCATTTCTTTCCATCTCAGAGGGTTGGTAAATAGATAAAACTTGTAAGGACTCTAGAGTGCACAGATACTCTGCTGATATGCAGTATAAATATATAGTTTAGCATCTAACTCTGCATTGTCTACGCAAAGGCATACTCTGATTTAAATGGGATTAGCAATGTGCATAAAGTTAAGCATGTCCATAAATGTCTGCAAGGCTTTAGTTATTCAGTGCACTCATTATCTCAATTTGTTGTCTCATGGAATTGTTCCAAGTATCTCATCTAATCAGATCCTCCTGAAGGCACAACATATGCCCACTATAGCATGAGCTATATATAGCTCCTTCCACAATTATGAAAGATCAATGGAATGTTTTTATTGCCAGTGCATGTATGTGTCTGTGAATTATCCTGTAGGAATTAAAATCCCTCAATGAGATCACAGTGTGAATTCTAATGGGTATAAACCTGAGGTAGAAGTGTCATTTTTTAGATAAAAGCATGATAATAAAATTTAATGTATAAATAAATATATAGCAATGTATTATAAATCATATAAAATAGGTATAAGTATATGATTATAGACTGAAGTAATTCCATTTAAAAATGTGCTTGACAATATCTCTTGTATACTAATCACAAATATGATGAGCAAATACAGAAAAACAGTGTCATTATGCTGAAGGAAAATCAGCCAGATATTCTTCATTGACGATTTTTACCCCAGTAGTAAAGCATGTTTGTTTCAGGTACATCTTAATGACAAACCTTTGGTATTTAAGCTTGAAACGCAGATGGCAAATAGCCCAAATAATTCTATTCTCAGTAATGCTGTTGTAAATCTGTTAAATTACTCTATATTATAGAAAGTAAAGTAGAATGTGATAAAAGGTTATCGCCTATTTCTGCTGCCTTTGTTGGTTTCATCTACAAAGCAGTCATAGGAATCAATGAAAGTATGTTTGAAATGTGTAAACACAGCGGAATCTGACTCTTTAGAGCTTGAAAGTACTGAATAGTATTTCTCATTTACCCACGCTGTTTGAATTGTTTTCAAACAACAGAACTAAGAAAAAATCAATCTCACCATAGAGCTGGCTATGAAAGGCCAATATTAATATTACTAAATATCATTATCTGCTGAATGAATTAAGCATGAAGCAGCTGACAATGAGTTGACCAGCATTCTGAATCCTTTAATGAATGTCTTTTTTTCTAGAGATACAATTCCCTCTTGACCTTGCCATTCAATGTGTTTTCAGACCAGCTGAAAAAATGGTACTGGGACAATAAACATTAGACTTTGTTTTCCTTATGATCATATGTCACTTTTAAATTATATCAGACAAAGTTCAGAATAACAAGATGGGAAACTTCAAATACTGTTAAGAGTTTCAAGCAATGGAGAATATCAATGAATGCAATTTCAGATGAACTTAATGTGCCTGAAATCACTGAATCATAACATGGTTAGAGTTGGAAGGGACCTTAAAGATCATCTAGTTCCACCCCCCCTGCCATGGGCAGGGAAACCTACCACTAGACCAAGCTGCTCAAAGCCCCATCCAACCTGGCCTTGAACACTTCCAGGGATGGGGCAGCGACAACTTCCCTGGGCAACCTGTTCCAGTGTCTCACCCCCCTTCACAGTAAAGATTTTCTTCCTAATATCTAATCTAAGTCTACCCTCTTTCAGTTTAAAACCATTACCCCCATCCTATCACTACACTCCCAGATAAAAAGTTTGTCCTCACCTTTCTTGTAGGCCCCTTTCAGGTACTGGAAGGCTGCTATAAGGTCTCCCCGGAGCCTTCTCTTCTTCAGGCTGAACAACCCCAACTCTCTCAGCCTGTCTTCATAGGAGAGGTGCTCCAGTCCTCTGATCATCTTTGTGGCCCTCCTCTGGACCTGAATGCCAGATGCAGTATTAGTGATGGCTGTGGGGAACTAACATAGTTTATGTTGATCTTGAATTTGAATGTCTTTTTTATTTAAATAATAAATGTATGGTCTACATACATGCATACACATACACTCTATTGGAAGGACATTGATTATATAATGTAGTCAATGTTGTTATTTTAATTGCCATTCATGAAAACCCCAGGTTTCAGCTGAAAATCATATTTAGCTCTAGATACTCTCAGATTTTCAAGGTAAAATTGAGGTAGATTTTCAAAACTATTTTATTCAGGAAAAAAACCCCACTTAAAATATAACTTTAATTTACTTCTTTTACCTTCTATGTGTTCATTTGAACATATCCCTGCTTGCAAACACATGGAAGCACTAAAAAGGCTTGAAGTTGCAGATGAGTTACAGGCAGCAAGATTATAAAAAATGACCAGACAGTATGGTTTCTTTATCTAAAATACAACTATGTTTCTTCTCTGCATGCATTCCCATAGTGGTTGGGAAAGTTTGGCATTTCTTTGTTATCTGTAGTTGCTAACATACAGAAGTTTTCCAACTGTATAACTGGAAGAGAACAGAACAGTGAGCAAGAGTAAAGCTTAAACGTTACCCACATTGATGTCCTGTCTTACGTCTCCAAAATCCAATAGAGTATCAATGAAAACAGAATTGTCTGCTGTGAAAATAAGATTCAACTTCCTCCATTTATTTCTTGTGCTTCACTTTACTTTCCCATTTCTGTAGGGATGCACATGAGACTGGAAAAATGTTAAAAATGTTGAGTATGACCAATTAATCTGCAATCCCAATCAATAATATTTCTATCGGGGCCTTCATGCGTACTCCACAAAAAATGGAGTATTGAACTTATAAATGGAAATGATGCCAGTGACAAATAGAAAAAGAGGGTCCTGGTGTTGGATCTAAGTCACTATACATATATAGTATAAAAATAACAGCCTGTTCTGGGTATCCAGTGAAACCCAATGTAATAATTTGGGTTTTGACACTTTCATGCAAGTTACTTTCTCAATAATTTTACTTAGAATATAGACCTGCTAATTTCATTGCAAGTATTACTGGGGGCATATACGTCAGTTGCTGAAGTTTTGAATAACTCAATTTATTATGCAAATACAAAATATTTTTAAGTATTCCTTCAAAGCAGCTGAAGATACCATTATTTCCTTCCCAAAGTCTGTAACTTTCTGTCTTCCTTATGTCCTCTAAGTGTCAAGAAATAAGAGGGGTAAAAAATGCTTTGTTCTTTGTCCTCATTACAAAACACTGTCATGTGAAATTCTTCTAGAACATCCGGATAAAGGTTGGTTGTTTATGTAACTTCTGGTCCCATTGGTAAAGGAGGTGAATGCGACAAAAGAAATGGTTATTTTTTTGCCCTGCGTTCTTAGTCGTCTACACACAGAGGACCATTTCATGTAAAAAAAGAAAAAAACCTGTCAGCAATGCAACCTTCCCATCTCAGGTGTAGTAGGAGTTCTGCATATGTATATGCATATTATAAAATTTAATTTATTGCTGTTTCTCCCATATTTGTTTTGGTTTATAACAATACACGGGCAAAATATCACAATGAACACTAGTTGAATTGGAAAGAGGAGATGTAGAATAACAACTGCTAATTAATAAAACATTCATTGAATTTATAGCATGTATAACCTTCATTAACTGTTTGAATAGGAAGGTAATAGCATCAAACTGGTAGGTCAAACATATATGCACTTCCCTGGATTACAAGTTAAAAGCAATATCAATGTGACATACATATTCATACTTTTCCCACTATGCTTGCCTAATCTGCAAGCAACAAGGGTAAATTTACCCGACTCGTGATGTTTCTGGAGGTCTGGAATGCAGGGACTGTGGGTTCCCCTTTGCTGTCTGTATACAAACAGACTAGGAGGACAGCCACAGTGATGAAAAAGCACACGTATAAGCACACTGGCACCATGATTTGACCTGAATATGATCAGATGATAAAAAGCACAATAACTTCTCTTGCAACAGAACACAAATGCAGTTGTGTTTCAGATAGAGGACAAACCTTGATTAAGTTCCATTGCTCTTAAAAGCACAATTATTAGTATGTCTGTAACTGACCTTATTGAACACTAGTGAATACCTGCTGCCGAGAAATGTGTGTTGAAAACCATTACGAAATGATCCGAATTTAATTCTCACATCTTCAGTCCTGTAAAAGGAATTTGTGGAGACCCACAGTGCCTGGACTACCTTGCTGATTTTGGGAGACAAGAATCTTGCTAGGGCTATCTGTGCAGTTACATTTTATGAGTAAGAATGCCTGCACTTACAGAAGTAAATACAGAAATAATGATATTTGTATAACGAGAGTTGCTCTTACCGAGAAGTGTATAAGCAAGTACATGAGCTTACCCAATTGTATAAGCAGAAATTTAGGTCAAACTGAAGTCTTGCTATCTGTCTACACTTTCTTCCTAATGCTTTTCTCTGTGCGTGTCATCACCATGGCAGCAATGCATCTTCAAACTGTTGAGGTATTTCTTAGTGGCATGAGTTTCTCCTCAGCCTTTTCAATCTTTTCAATAAGTGTCAACAGAGGGGGTTTTGATATATAGTTGAGAATTCCACTGGTTATTATTAGAAGCATCCATGGAGTATTTCACAATTTTTATTGCTACAGAAATAATATATAAATATACACACACACAGAGTCAACTATTTGAAAACCCTACTGCAGAAAATCTATTTTATTGAAATGGTAAGTGAACATATTTAATAAATTTTACTTATTTTCATGAACCATGTGGGTTTTGCTGCCTAAATAGTCACTCCATTTTTTAGAAACTTAAAAAGGAAACTCTACCGGAACAGTCATAAAGGAAACTTCAAAGGAAAAAATGTGACCTGGAATATAGCAGTGGAGAGATATATACATGAAAGTAGTTGCTCAGTTGCAATTCAGTTAAAGATCCAGAAGGACATTTAACAGGCCCATTGGTATAATTCTGATTTCTGTAGGGAGCTAATGCAGAGAGTTGAACAGGATGGTGATCTTTCTGCCAGTTGTTTGTCAGGATTTTATTTTATTCTATGGAGTCCTTCACTTCAGTTTTGTTCAACCTAAACATCTTTAAGGGATAAGCTTGTATTTAAATTACAAGTAGCTGTGAACATGTTTTGTTGCCATCACTGGGCTGCATATTACAACTTCGCTGCACATGATCTCAGCATTTTAATATCCTATAAGAAAGTTCGTTGCATCCTTCAAGAAAGATATTTTTTCTAATTGTAGGCTATTGAGGAGAGATACAGGACTGAAAATGTATTGCAAATGACAAACTTTTATGCACCAATTTGTCAAGAAGGAGGAATTCCTCTGAGACAATTCATTACATGTTGGTGAATTTTGAGTTTGATTTAAGATATATGTAATATGTTCTCATGGCAAATCATTCTGATTGTTCCTTTCCTTCCAGCCCTCCAATAATTAACCTGGACACAATAGGGCACAAGTACAATTTTTTCTATAATTCCTTGGGGCAGTATGATTTGGAAAGAACATATACCCTAAATGGAGATGTTCCAATCTCTAGGTAAATGAACGTTTTACTTGACTAAAGTAATGCTTGCTACCAGTGATGATATTAAATGTGGGAGCGAAAGGCATAATCTTTTCCTTGGTGCATAGTTTGTCTGGTGTCTTCTGGAACACCAGAGTCAAACCACAGTTAGCTTGTTGCTCTAATGGTTATAAAAATCTTTCAGGTACTTGGTTAGTGTGTGTTGTCACACACATCAGGGTTAAAGCAACTGCCAGATTTAGAATCAGGACAGAATTTTCTTCAGGCAGGGAAAAGCTGGGTTTTGTTTGTTTGTTTTAGCTTGTCTGCTTTCATCTTAAGGTAGTTCCTCTATGCGTTTTCACCAAAAAGATTCCTTATTGGGGGAGCCTCTGCAAAATAAAGACACTCATTTCTCTCAATCTCTTCTTAGGGCATATTGTAATTTGTAAAGTTTGGAATCTTTTGAACAAGGTATTTTAAGTTTGATATGGGTTATTGAGGGCATTTTAAGGGATGTAAAAGGGACTAGATTTCCTATGAAATTCTATTTCCTTCTATTGCCTGTGGCTGGTTTTATTATATCTAGAATTATTAGAGATCTAAATTATAAATTAAATAAGATTGAGGGTTTGGTCTACAGGTGTAATTGACAAATATGACCACTTCATGTAAGGCTTTATATGATGTGAATGGCATATTACCATTCTGTGACTCATTTCAAATACAGTTTTCATAAATGGCAAATATGTGATTTTAATACCTTTTGTTTTACCAAACCAACTCACTATACTCTGCTGTTTAGAAAACAAAAAAATGCAACTTTTCAATAAGACCTACTAAAAACCTTTATGCTTTATTGTATTGACCTACATGTGAGGCCATTCTTCACCATATTTCAACAATCTGGTAAAAGAGAAAGAAAGCGGATGCAAAATATGTAGCCAGGTGTGTGGTGAACTTAGTTCGCATACTGTGGCATGTTTAGTGTTAATTCCAATAAGCAATGCAGAGAGATGTTGGTGTTCCAGGTTACTAAAAGCTAGCCTTGCTAGTCTTTTATTAGGATGCTGTTTCTTGGTGAAAATGGAATAGTTCAGTGCGTCCTGCGTGATTGGTTTTTCATATGAATCAACTTTGCAACTTACGTTATAACAGTTACATTACATCCAGTAGACAGCGTGCCAATTGTCTAATTCATAGCATATTTAAAGACCAGTAGGCAATTTCTAGTATTGTATTTATAGGCCATCTTTGTCTGCAGTAACACCACAGACCCCTTTCCTGAATGTCTTTCCTCATATTTTTTTCTTGTAGAAAAAATAGGATCTGATTTGACTTGTCTAATACTGTTTCTTCTGACAAGTAATTGAAACTTTCTGCATGAGAACTGGGTTTTCTTGTCACTTACAGTCTGTTCAGGAGCTGCGTTTGTGAAAACAGCAGTCTTTAGCTTTCATATTTGCACTGAACTAAATTAACTCACATCAGTATTTCACATGATCATATGCTGTACATTTACTACTCAAGTGTATGCCTTGAATAAATTTTAATTTTAATTTCACTTTTCCTGTACCTCTGGGATGGCTGTTTCACAATGTTTTCTTCCACTTTAGGATCCTACCATTATTGCTCTCCACCTGCTGTTAAGAACAGGATAAAATAACAAAGGCACATTAGTCTTCAGATAGCTATGGTGACTTTTATAATACCCCAAATACAGATGCACACTACTGCTCTGCTGGGTTTCAGTTACTTCAGAAGGAAACGGCTTCAATGCTTTATAATGGACTCCAATGTTATTCAAGTAGTAGCTCTCCACCTTCTAAGTTGTAACATCACCTTCATTGTCTGTATCATCAAATAATTTCATTACCATTGATGCAGAAACACCATGAGAAGCATGACATAGGGAATGAGACTCATTTCTTTTGGCAGAGAGGTGAATGTGATTTTATCTAAGCTCTAACAACCACAGTGGAACCAGTTGATGGCACCAGCATGTTTGACCACTACGGCTAATTTAAACTACAAGTTGAGAGGAGTTACAGAGCATAATATCATTTTGGGATGTTGTTCATACTCTGTATATTACATAATTTTATTAAGCATTTAGCAGCTTTTAAATCAAGTTATAATTTAATGAAAAAGGGAGCTAATATTCTCAGTAGCTTAGTTAAAAGATTCTTGCAATTTCAAAGGAGGCATCTATTGTTTCTATCACCAGAAGAGTTAGTCAAAAAAATGAATTTTATAAAAATTTCAGAGGATCTCTTGTCTGTAGTGGAGATAAGAAGACAAAACGCTCAGATCCTGGGGAAATAAAATACTCTGAAGTTCTTTTGTAGTGACTTGTTGAGATGCACACTTTGTGCTTCTCAGGGGTGTGTTCCTTTGGAACTCTGTATGTAATGTTTTCACTGCACTGTACTCCACACTTTGCTTATTAATCTTGTGTAGAAAGACTATAATTTTGTGTTTTATTTATACCTTTTTTCCTTTGAGTGAGTAGCTTACCACTTACTAATTTGTCTCTAAACATGATTATAGTAAAGGTAATACCTGATTCTTGCTGGATTTTGATCCTTTCCTACCTGTCTTAATAACTTTGCAGTTATTATGAAGCACTGATAAGCTTTTTTTGTGAGGTATGAGGTTAGTTGGCTTGTGTAGCCTATATTGTGGGTCTTCGTGAATGTAATGTTCATTGCATTGTTGTCCATGATGAATGGAAAATTGGATCAGTGATGCATCTGCTCAATTTCGATTCTCTTTCTAAACTACACTTCAGCTAGTGCAAAGAATAAAAGTCCTCAAACTTGGTTTCTACTTGCTGTGTCTATCTCTTTAGAGAGAATTTAATTGAGTAGATAAGCTTTGGAGTTAGCCCTAAATATCCAGCTTTTACTAAGTTAGTATAGGGAATTAATTCTAGTATCTTTGAGAGTGTCAGTTCAGCCAATCAGGCTAATTTCAAATGCCTAGTTAAACATGTAGGGAAAGGTAACCAAGATACACAGAAAATAAATTATAGAAGGTTTAATGGAAACTTTGGAGGGCAGAGGAAGATTACAGAGTCTCTCCTGTGCAGGTGCAGTATACAGCACAGGTAAAAACACTGATAATCAAATCATCTGTGCTTTGAAGATGCAGGAAAGAGTGACTGCATTTGCTTTGACAAAATGGAGAAAAAGGTGTCTGATCCTACTGCTGTATAGGAGTAGAAATGCAAACACTAGATGATTATTTCTGCCATTTATTTCATTTGATTTACTTGGGCTTATCAGTATCATTTCAATGTTCCTGGCATGTGCTTCAGTGTACAAGCTGTTAAGAGCCCAGCCTTGGAAGGGCAATTCAGTTATAAAACCTCATACGCAGTCAAAATAGGAAAAAATACGAATAGAAATAGACCTATTATTCAGTCGGGGATATTGTCATTTTCTGATTTCTTCTACAATTACTATCCTATTTATTGCCTTTATTAATTAAACATAATTCATGGTGGTTATGAAAGGCTGCGACTGCCCCCCTAGCAAGGCCTGAAATTGGGGGAAATATTAGCTGTCAGTAAAAAAGGTAATTCAATGAAGATGTAAAGATAAAAAAAAGAAATAGAAAAAGAACAAGGAATGCCCTTTCATGAAGTTTAATGCAGTTAAATAGTACAGAAACCTTTGGCAGGAAATTGCATCTTGCCAAAAAAAAAAAAAAAAAGGAAAAAAAAAAGAAAAAATGTTCAGTGCTTTATTATGTGGAAAAGAAAATTGACAATATTATTAATGCCACATTGCTACTATGAGTTTTTCTTCCATTCCTAGATATTGGACTTCAAACTGTTTTGCTATGGTCCAGATTTTGATGTTATGAGTAAAGTTAAGTGTATTTTCCTTATGACTTATTCCTTCACTTGGAGGAGTAAGAGTAGAACATGACAATACTGTGTTCTAGATATTTTAGATGCTCACTCTGTAGTAATAGTTTCCTCTCCTACCACCTTCTGTCTTGACATTTACTTTAGGTGGAGTTGGATCTTATTACTGAAAAAAAGAATACGAGTAAGATAGTTATTCTGCTACATTTACTGTGCTGGCTGAGGTCTCTTGGTCTTTCATCATTTCTCTTGACCTCAGTTCCCTCAGCTGGGAACAAGTACTGGGTACTATTCAGTCAAGCTAGTTCATTTTTCTCCTCCCCATATTTCTTTTCCTGTGAGTGATATATGAAATTGTAAGCGGCTGGTACACAAAGTGCTTGGAATATTGCCTATTAGATTGCCATATTTTTCTCAGTATTTAGTTTTGCTATACATTTTCATCTTTCTTTATGTGTTGTTTATTCTCTAGGATCAGCACCATCCTTGCTTTTATACAGCACATGATGCTATGTGGTTCTCATTTCTGAGTGATGCCTGAAGCACAATTAAAATTTTAATTTAGCTATGTTTAGTTGGAATAAACATAATTAAGACCATAATTATATTAATAAATCGTTTTCTTACATAACATAAAATTAATTATATTACTAAATTGATAATTACATTAAGAATAATTTCACCAAGAAACAGCTGTATATTTCTGTGAATGAAGTAATAGAAAAAGGTAGTGGAACAACAGTGATAGGAACCATACCTACACTGTCCAAGTAATAGCCCACCTTTGAGGATTCTCCATATATCTCAGTGTTTTTCTTCAGTCAGGACATATTAATGAACTCTCTACAGTTATAGGCTTAACTCTGCGCAAAATCTTTGTGTAATCTTGTCACTTAGCTTGAATCCAATCCTGATTGACTTAATGTTAAATAGAAAGGCAATCTTACCCTAGACTACAAGAATACATACTAACCATTGCACTAGTAAAGCGCTATTAGCCTAAATTTGCACTATTGTTGCAAGCCTTTGCACTATTGTTGTAACCCTTCTTATTAGGCAGTGCATCGAATCTGTTGGAGAGATCCCTAGGCCTTGAAAGGACTCAAGGGTAGGTTTCTAATATTGGGTATTAAATCCAGCTAAACCTTTTCAATATAAATACAGAAATCCATTTATTTCATGGAAAGTGTGATACATTTTGTTGAACCTCACGGTACTTTTCTTTGCAAAAAGCAAAACCCAAAGTAAATAAAAGTCTCTACTGCAAAATCTTATTTTTATACATCTTCTGACTACTGTAGTTTCATTTTTCTTTAAGAGAAAATTGATAGCTTTTACAATGAATATTTCCACTCTTTTGCATCTCTTTTTGTGGAAGTAAATATTCTAGAACTGGCCTGAGTACACTTGGATTTGCTGAAGCTGAGAAATTGTAAGGCACGTAAAAAGGAAGAGTGAAAAAATCTGTAAATGTTAATTACTTTCCTAGTAATTACTGTTGTATTTTATTATTTTTAGCTTAATCTATGTTCTCTTAGTCACAGGTTTTAGTCACCCCAACAAGAATGGCTAATGTAATGAAGCATCTTCAAAGAGAAGAGAAATGCATTAATCATGAAAATGATGAAGAGGGGAAATTAAGGTGAACAAGATAGATACAACTTTAAAATCCCTACAGATGATGCAGTGATTCCTGAGGACAGCTTCCCAGGACAACAGAACTAGCTAGGTGTGTGACATACCACAGGCATTTGCTGTAATATTGTAGCCAAAGGGATTTTTTGGAGTGGGGAGGAGGTTGTTTTGTTTTACCTAGGATATTTTTAGACCTTTACCTTGAAAGTGTATACGTGACTTACAGGTACATCAAATAGAATTTAAGCTGTTCAGTGCCATGAGGATGTAGTTACCTGTATAGCCATTTAAAGGCTTAGGGACAAACATTGTAAGATTCTTGGTAGGCGTACCAGATAATCTAAACTTTTATAACTGCAAAGTAGTTACCTTAACACATTATATAAGCAAGGGATCTGTCTCCAGGATTTTTTAGATGATGTTGTAACAGAAACTGTAGTTCTTATGTTTCAAAATTATTAATGATAATCAAAAAGATTATCTCTTTTTGTTTCATTTGTTGGTTAAAAAAAAGAACCAAACCGAAAATGCACCAAAACCAAAACCCACAAGTAAGGTTTTAGCAGGATGCTACTAGCTCTTAGCCAAAAAACACATTGCACTGTTCTTTATTTTTTTTTCAAACAGAAATGCAGGCCTGTGGGATTTATCCATTGGGCTTAGGTGCATAGGAATTTCTTGAAACTGCAAAGAGAGAGGCAAGAGAATGCTGCTGCCATACCTCTATTTGGTGCTGAAGCGAAGAGCATGTCATCTTTCATTGCAAAGTGTAGCTTTCCATAATCTCAAAATGGCAAAACAGTCCCAGCTCTCTTAGCCTTTCCTCAGGAGAGAGTCTCCAGTCCCTTAATCACCTTTGTGGCCCTTTGTTGGGCTTTCTCTGGTAGCCCCGTATCTCTCTTGTACTGGGGTGCCTAAAACTGGACACAGCAGTCCACTGGCCTCACCAGTGCTGAGCAGATGGGAAGGATCCCCTACTTCCACCTGCTGGCAACAGTCCTCCTAATGCAGCGCAGGATACTGTTCACCTGCTTTGCTGCAAGGGCACATTGCTGGCTCATGTTCAATTTGTCCAGCAGGACCCTCAAGTCCTTTTCTGCAAAGCTGCTTTCTAGCTGGTCAGCCCCCAGCATGTACTGGTGCCTGGCGTTATTCCTGTCCAGATGCAGGACTTTGCACTTCTCTTTGTTGACCTGCGTGATGTTTCCTGTCAGGCCATTTCTCCAGCTTATCGAGCTTCTGCTAGATGGCAGCATGACCTTCTGGCATATCAGCCACCTCTCTGGATTTTGTGTCATCAGCAAACTTGCTGAGGATGCATTCCGCCTCATCATCCAGATCATTAATGAAGATCTGGAACAGGACTGGACCCAGTATTGACCCCTGGGGTACACCGCTAGTTACTGGCCACCAACTAGACTTTGTCTCACTGATCACCACTCTCTGGGCCTGGCTTTTCAGCCAGTTTTCAGTCCACCTCACTGCTCATCCAGCTTTATACCTCATTGAAGAGTTTATAGGGAGCATATCTATCATCAATAAAAGAATAACTTTTTCCCTTCTAAGGATTATGAACATGGAAACACAATACAGAATCACTGTAGCCCACTCTATTTAGCTTATTATAGCACAGCTGATTCGGTTTAAAAACTTCAGGTAAAAAACTCCACATTCCCTCCATCTTTTACATACTGATACATTTTCAATCCTCCTGAAAAGTGGAGATGCGTCACCTGGAGTGGTAAGAATGCTATTTAAAGGGGGTTGTTCCAGGATACTGTGGAGTGAGGAAGTGGGTACTTTTTCTATACCAGTCACAAGTACCTGGGACCAAGTCGGGTTTGAAAGCTGTCATCCAAAGGCATTGATGAAACACAGATTAAAAGCAACATTGTCAATACTTCCTTTTCTCTTACCTCCTTCAAATTTCTGATTAGGAATACTCTCTGAAATGGCATCTAACGATTTGCCTCTCTAACAGCTCCCTGTAACTTCCTGCAAGCAGAACTAACACAGAGAGGAGTGCTCTCTACTGAATGTCAAGTACTATCCGAAATAGGTAACTCCTTTGAGATCATCCATGTTCATATGACTCAGTGCAACCCCACTTAACCATCCTGTGATAACTGTACGCAGAAACCAAGCATGGGAATTTTAATGTCCTTTAAAAAATAGTTTAAAAATTAGTTTTTAAGGTGAGTTTTGGTTTGGTGGTTTTTGTTTTTTTTTTTTTTCTTTTCTTTGCAATTAAGGCCTCAGCTGTATTCTTTGCTTGTACTGTTATAGCAACAAGTTCCTAAATATATTTATAAGATTACAAACTCTATAAACTCACTATAAACTATTCACAGAGTGATAAAGTGACTTGTCACAGAAATTCTGTATCAGAAGTAGAAACTGAAGTCTATTACTGTAAATTATAGGCCAATTCCATAATTGCAAAAGCACTTTTACCTCTCATGTCTAGTCAATAATATAAAATTAAAATAGAGTTAGCACAGGGACCAGAGTGTTGTCCCCACAAGTCTTTTCCTCATAATAAGACCTCAACACCTGCAATATGCTGTCATTTGTAAGCTGATATAGCATTGTACGTAAGCCAGAGATGGCTTCTCTGTGCATATGCACCCCCTGAAGTTTGAGAGGCATTATATAGGCAAAGTGCTTTTGTATTCTCCTATTGTGGTTTTTTTTCTTCTTCTCTTAGTCTTGATCATTTTGCAGCATTTGCTTCTTTTCAAGGAAGAAATTTAAATGAAATTTGAAATTTAAATATAGTTCTTAGTGTTAAGAAAGCTCTGTACAATCTATTGATTATTCCCAGCTGGTTTGTGAAGTAGTCATGTATGTTTTTACTACAATTTGGTACAGAAAATATGTTCAACTTCTGCCTTCCTCTGGCACTGTTAGGCATAGCAGTGAAAAAAGAGCTTGAACTCAAACTGCAGTATAGTGGTACCGTATCATCACCCTGCATTTTTGTAAGTCAGCAACTGCTTATTGGCATAACTTAAGTAATTGTGTCTAGGAAAAAGCAATATGATTGTATCTTTTCAGCCTGAAAAAACAAAGATGGCCCTTCTAGGCAGTTGGTACATAGTTTTGGAAACACAGTAGGTTTGATCTGACAGCTCTTTCTCATTAGAAGGCTCCCACTGTGAATTACTAGACTATATACAAAAGATAAAGTTTGCAATGTGAGACCTTAAAATTGTTAATCTTTCTACTCCAGCATTTAATTTTCACTCTCAGTTTTCATTTTCCAAACAAGATTTAAGCTACTTTCCATCTCAATGTAAAGGTAATTATAACAGTGAGTTTCATCCTTTGCTTTTGAAGGGAAAGGTGGCAAATTATCACTTACATACTTTTTGACAATTTGTTTGTTGGTTACTGAGAGCCCTAACCTACAGTTCACACTGTTTGTGTTCTGGGGAAGGCTCCCAATAGCCAAAATTATAGCATTTCTATATTTAAACAAAAATAATGTGGTCCTAATTTCATTTTTAGATATAATTCTTAGTTAATGTTTACCTAGCTTTTTTTTTTTTCTCATTTACATTTTGTGTGGTATACAAATATGAAATAGAAACAAAAAGGAGAAAAGATTGGACAGATGACACTAATAAAAGGAAGAGTTACAAACATCATTAGTAACTTTTGTGCTGTTAAGTTAAATAGCAACTTGATGACCCTAGAAAAATCCTCTATGTTACGTCTGTGCTTCCTTCATTCCTCTCCTCCAAGCCTGTTCTTCTCAAAGATATAGAATTGCATGATAGAACATGTGGATAAGGACGAATTTTGATGATTTCCTGAAAGACTGTGCTGTGGTTTTTGATATCTAGTATCCAGTGTTCAGTGGACTATTGTTCTGCCCTAGTGTGACATCTGCCTTCTTTCTTTGTGCAGTAGTGAATATACTTACATGGCATGTTAAGCTGGGAAGCAAGCAGGGTTCAAACTCTTTACTGTTTTCAGTTTGCACTGTTTGAAAGACAGATATTTGAAGGATGGCCTCAGAGACCCTAATTGCAGTTTTGCCATTGGCAGACTTGCTGAGACCAAAGAGGATAGCCACTGCCCAGTAGGAGCTGTGGGACATGAGACACTGTGAAGTAATAGCGACTCTCTTGGACCTAGGTATGGGCTCCGAAATGTCATATGAGGTTATCAGAGTCATGGCTGCAGTTCACCTTCAGCTCATGAACTCAATGGTATCTTTCTTCATCTGAAAATTGGTCCTGCATCTGAAGGGAGATCCAGGAGACTGGATGGTGGTTTGATGTCATTGCCAGGAAAAACTTTATATTGCCACCCCACTTTACACCAAACATAAGCTGGTATTGAACATTGTGCAAAACCCAGAGTAGGGAGATGAGTTAGGAAGCAGGCCAAATGTTTACATGAACAGGCACAAAAATAAGGTTTCCACATATGAGGCCTTATTTGGGCTGTGGTGCCGAGATTACTGATAATCTACTGTCATCTGTGAGAGACAGATGAAGGGACAGCATCGTGCTTCCTGGAAGGGCCTGCAGTCTGGAAAGCAAAGGTTTGCAGAGTGGTTTCCCTTTGGAAAACTTCGACCCATATGTGTACCAAAAGATTCAGGATACCCCTTCCCTCTCCCTCTAATCTGCATATGTTGGAGGTGTTGAGCAGTCGCCTCAACACTGCTCCGTTTTGTCTGTCCACCTTTATTGACCCACACTGTTTACAAATGTAGTCAGAGTTGAACAATGCCAGCTCCATTCTGATCCACAGACAGTGTATCTCTGACAGTTTATCACATTGCCTTTGTATGCTTTGTTTCTTTGTTTCACTGCAACTACTAAACAAATGCTAGTGTCCTAAGAATTCTGGCTTTCACAGAATATAAGCAGCTTTGTTTTTACCGTGCTTTTCAGCTACAGTCAGAAACATAAAAAGGAAATATGTGCTTACTATTTAGTCAATACCTAGGTGCTTTGTGTGACTTAAAAGTGAAAAGGATTTGTTCCTTTTATCTCATTTGTTACCAGTCTGATTTAAATGCTTTCATATCCATGGAAATGCAAGAGAAATTAAATCAGCTGGAGCTTCTGGTCCCAAGTGCCCAAGATAAGCCAGTAGCCTAGCCTAGAGAGAATTTCAAAACATTTTTCACATTTCTTGCTGTAGCTGTTAAAAGTGCATGACTTTGTGGAATGTCAGTACAAAATGGTAAGCAATAAGAAAAATGAAGCATTTTTATTCAGTCATTCACACAATATTTTTATTCACTTATTCACATAAAGAGCAACCAATGTTGGGAAATAACTGTTGCACTATTCACTCTAATACATGGCAAGATCAGGAGAAGCTAACCAGGCTCAGTATGCCCAGGCAGACAGAACTAAATCCATCGTCTTTAACTGTTTCTCATGTGTTTTCATCTCTTCCCGTGAGGCAGTGAGTGACCTCACTGAAAGCTTAATCTTTTTATTAGAAACAGTAATACTCTTCCAGTGCCTCCCTTAGCCAGAACATTTATTTCAGATGATAGCTACTTTTCCAAAACTGCTGTTTCTGCTCCATACAGGTTTCTGGAGACTGTGAGATTCTGCTCTTCCTCAGGTATTGTTTCCATTGATTTCAACTCAGAAAATATTCAAGTTAGAAGTGGATGTGTAGCATATTTATGGTACTCACTGGACATGGCCTTTTTATAATCTGGCTGAAAAAAGGGCAAGCTGAAGGTTTGCAGTTCTCAGACCAGATGAAAATACGATAGCCAGAATCCAGAAGGCTGAGCTCAGGGTTAAAGACAATAGAGTGAGACCTAAAATCTTTTCTTCCAGGTAGTTTGGTTACTTAGTGCTGTGTTGAACAGTAAATCAATACATAGCCACCTGTAAATGAAATATGGTCCAACACATTTATCTTCTACTTAGACCTGCCTTTGCTGTCACCATGAAATTCACTACCCAGAACAGAACGCCTCTCCTTTTCTCTGCCTTCTCCCATCCGTACAGAGTGTACCTGGATCTAGCCCTGAAGTCACCCAACTTTACAGTTCAGTTTTTAACCCAAAGGCATAACTACGAATACAGACATGAATTCTACAACCTATTTATGGAATTTACTGATGATTGAAAAACTACTTAAAGTTGCTTATTGCATATTCACATTTTAACCTTCCAGTTGGAAACTTCTTGATACAATTTACCAATATTCTTGGGGAAATAAATTAAAACAAAGCTAAAATTATTCTGATTCTTTGTAAGAATTATAAAAGCTGTCAAACTATGTATGAGAAATTTATGCTTTTTATAGTCACATTAGAGTACAAATATATTTGCTATTATCCTGCCTAGTCTTCTAGTTTTCAGTTTGTTCCATGGAACAGATTTCAGAGTATCTTTGTCCTTTCATTTTTAGTGGTATTTCACTGTACTGACTACTTCTCTGTTCTCTTCTCTGCAGGTTCTTTTTTTTTTTTCTCAATATTTTTCACTGAAGTAGTTAGTGACTACATTAAATATCATGTGCAGTATATTCCCATCAAAGAAAGAAATTGCACATTTCCAATTGTGTCTTTTTTCTGGTTTAAGTTACTTTTTAAGTGACAGGGTGTTTTTTGAAGTATCACTTGCATTTGGGATGGAGGTTCTAGAGTCTATAGTGACCTGGCACACAGTTCAGAACTGTATCCAACTGAAGAAGCTATAACTCCATGTTACGGTTTGGTGTTGCCCGGTGGTACCCAGCATTTTGGCTGGTCAGAATAAATTCTTAATTTAACATTGTAAAACTCTTCCAATATCTGTTGAAAGCTATTCCAACATAGCACAAAGATATTAAAAGCAGCTGTTCTTTTTAGTGAATGGAGAGCTTGTGTCATTTGCCTTTCCAGTGTCAACCTCTTTAAACACTGACAGGAGATGCTTAGACAAGAAAAAAATGAGAATTGTCCAGATAGGATAGTTTGTTTCTCTGTGAGACTTCAGTAATAGTTTATGTGCAGCCAAGTCTTTCTTACTTCCATCTGAACAACTGCATGTTATTGGTAGGAATATATTTGTGGAATGATTATTTAGAATGAACTTTACTCTAGGGTATTTTAAAAAATGGCCGCTGAAATCTCAGGAACACTAATAATTTTCATTAAGAACTTTATTGAAGTTCATGAGGATCTAGTAGGCTGGAGAAGGGCAACACGGGTAGGTTTTTCTTTTGTTGGGCTTTTTGAGGGGAGGAGGCACAGCCAGGAAACATGACCCAAATTGGCCAAAGGGATATTCCAGGCCATGTGACATTGTGCTCACCAATGAAAGTTCAGGGAAAGGAGAATGAAGTGGGAACATTCATGGTTATGCCGTTGTCTTCCCAAGTGAGTGTTAGGTGTGCGCTGAGTCCTTGCTTTCCAGGAAGTGGTTAAACATCTGCCTGCCAATGGGAAGTAGGGAATAAATTCCTTTTTTAAGCTTGGCTTGAGCACACAGCTTGTGTTTCGCCTATTAAACTGTCATCATCCAAGAGTCTTCTTGCTTTCCTTCTATTTTCTCCCCATCCTGCAGGAGACAGTGAGCAAGCAGCTGTGTGGGCACTTGGCTGTTGGCTGGGGTTAACCCACCATAATTTTATAAAGATTTCACATCTTACATCCTGAATTCTGATGCTAATCAGATCACTATATAAAATAATATAAAAATCACAGTATATATACAAAAATATTTGTACATCTTGCTCTCAAGCTGTACTGTTACTTAGATACTGCTGATATTTGCAAATAAGAATTAAAAATAGAAGAATGCAAACAGCTCTATGAAGTCTTATTATTCCACTTTCAGATCTTTACTTGAATTCCAAGGCTCTGGAATTGTCTGATGTAGCATTCCATAATGATAGTCACAATCATAGTTTAGATAGTCACTAAATTAAAAGTCCAGAATGTTGTCCTTTTTTTTTTTAAGAAGAAAAAAAATAAAATTACATAGTTCCTTAAAACTGATAATAAAAGTTATTGTTATCTTTTTTACTGTGAGGAAATTGAAATTTCTAGTGATTAATGCCAAAAATTCTCTAAGATATCAAGTTTCACTAGTCTCAAGGTTGCAATTTTCAAAATAGTTTTTAAGTGCTATAATATGCTACATTTAAAGCACATTCAAACTGAAAAATTATAAACATGCAATCAGTAATCAGAATGTCTTGCAGATTCTGGGACAAAGGAAAAGCACTGAGCTGTTTTTTTCCAAATTTTTAGTACCTGTGGTACGGCATCCTTCAAATATAGGTAAAGGCATCCCAAGACCATACTTCTCGCAGTGGTTAATTAATGTGTCTGATGTCAGTAAGGAGCCAGGTGTGAGCATTAGCCCCATCTGTATTTAAGAGGTACATTAACTATTTGTGGTTAGTGTATGGGTTAAGATAAAATAAGAAGTTCAGTCAGCAAAAACTGTTGCAAGTGACCTTTAAGCACCACTACCAGGTGGAAGAAAACCAGTAAGAATACAAACAGTTAATACGCCAAATTGATATTACGGCATCAGACCTTCCAAGGCTACATTAATATTACCAAATGTACAAAAACTAGAGTTTTTCCAGAAAAAGTGAATATAGATTTTGAAGAAAAAAAGGCCTCAACATGTTTCTACTTGGGTGAATAAAACTAAATGACTGTGATCTGGAAAATGCTTGATTCTAAGTAGAAGCTTTAGAGGATCTCAGCAAAGAAGTGGGATATAGAAGCTAGAGTGTTTTACCAGTGAAAAGTTCTCTCCAGTGAATACAGCCTAGGGTACAAGGTATTCAGGAAGAGAAAGTCCCTAACATACAGTTGGGGAAAGCATGATTAATATAAGGGGTGGGAACTTGTAGATTTGATTTGATTTTAAGTATATGAATAATACAATTTTCTTCATCTGTGTTCTCTATATATAATGGCAAAAGTATCTGGAAAATAAAAGGACTTCAATATTTTTGTTCTGAAGCACCGAACAATATGCAATGTGTCTTCATCATTTTCAACCTATCCATCTTCGTTCTAGGAGTAAAGAAATAGTTTTGTTTACAAATGCTAACAGTTCGACTTCATTTCATCAGCACGGAAAGAAGTTTATTTTCTGTGAGGTACTGTCCACTGGTAATTTTATGATAATTAATCACATCCATCACTTTTCTTCTTCCACGTTACTTTACTGCCAGAAAATGCTGATATTTATAGTAAATTAATCTGAAAGAAGCATCAAAAAAATGCCTGTCCTTTCATTTTGAAAGTAGTAATTTACATTTGTGTAATTTATGTTACTTCTATGACAACTTGAATAGTGCTACAATTAACAGTCTATAGTACTTTCCATGATAAATCTGTTTTTCAGAGATTCATCATTCAGATATAAATATTTACACCACATTCAAATGAGTCTCATTGATTGGGAGCAACTATTTATCATTCACTAGTCTAGAGGCAACAAAATCATATTCATGCTTCAGTTACTCCAAAATAGCAAATTTTGAAATGTTGTTCACTGCTGGCTTATTAATGTGGGTTTGATTAATTATACAAATGATAGCAAAGAAGGGCTTGAACTCTAATTTCATTCATGAACTCTAATTTAAAAATAAACTAAGTTTAAAAGTAATTTTCGCCTGTATATGGCAAAGTCAAATTAAGATCACATAAGAAATTTTACACCTGACATTCCCTTACTTTTATTTGATTTTGTAAAGTGCATATTCTTTTCAACTAGTTTTATTTATTTTTTTCTTCACTTTTCACATATTTTCTTCTCTGTGTCCATATACTCGATCTTTCTCAACCAATTTCTGCTAGAGAGTTGATCTGTCTCTTTCAATCCAGGCACAGATACTGCCATATTCCTTTTCCTGGATGAGGTATTTCAGTGAATGAGGAGTGACAGGCAAGGGTAGATAAATGGTTGTCTCTTATCAAAGCAGCATCAAGTTCTGAAGGTTGTGTTTACTTGTACAGCAGGTCACTCAAAGGACACAGGCAGGGAGAAAGCCTCTTGTCATCATAAAGTTAGCTGTATGACAGTCCATGTTTCACCTTTTACCATGAATTAACAGCATGTGCAAGCAGGGAAAAGGTTATACACCCTTCATTCCCTGCTTTCCTCTCACCACCTCCAGCTTCTCTTATTTTTCAACTCTGTTTCATGCCTGCTTTGTTTCTGCCACCTGTGTCCTCCAAGTTCATGCATGTCTTATGCTGCTCAGGTATTTTTCTCATGCTCCTGGCTCTCTTGCAGTTGTTCTCTCCCGTCAGCCACTCTTCTACTCCCCTTCACTTCTCCCCATCTGCCTCATTTACCTCAACATCCCCCAAATTGTATCTGCTGAAGCTCTTTGTCCCTGCATCTCAGCTTTTCTCTGCTGATGCTTTTTTCTCATTGCTAGTGCCCGCAAAGCAGTGGAAGATACAAACAAGTCTCCCATGTTCTGTGGGCTACAGTCATGGATCAGACAATGTCAGACAAAGTGTAAGTCATTAAAAATAAGTTCTTATAATAAACAGTTTAGAAAACTTACCTATGCATGAGACTTTTTGTGGTTCCGATAGATGTACGCACGTGCTAAGAAATAAAGGAAAGAAATTTTTTTATATTCTCATTGAAACAAAACTATTGAATTAAATAAAACCCCTAAAATTGTGTTTTAGATCAAATAAATAACATAGGCTTTTTAAAAAAAAAAAAAAAAAAAAAGTTTTGTTACAGAAATCATTTATTTATGGGAAATAAACCCCCCTACTACTCAACAAGGTGAATTTGCTCAATAGTTTCAAAACTTTTTTTACTTCTTTGTACTTTTTTTGTCAAAGCGTGACCAAAAACTTCAACTTCCCTTGAAAATTCATTTTGGTGAATTTACTCTCTGGCCAGTTCCATGGGGAAGGTCACAGATACAAAAAATGCAATTAATTAAATCTGAAAATATTTTATTTGGACTGCGGGGCTCAGAATATTATATTGGGATTGTGTGAGGGGAAATCATCGTGATGTAAAACCAAGTTTTGAAGTATTTCTATTCTTAAATAAACTTCAGCCTGCTTGCTGTTCTTGTATATGATTTTGAATAGAGACTTAGTTTTTAAACAAGTATTTTCTTCATAAGCAGTTAAAGTGATGCATCACAAAACACAGGTTTTTTTTCCATGAAGAAACATTACAGTACAAGCTATATATCAGCTCAATTAAGCACATACAGCTCTGAAGCTCTTATCTTAATCCCTGTGGTGATAAAACAGTAATTGTTCTGAGAGACTACAAGGGAAACTGTGACTCAAACAAGGACATGGTGTTCCAATTGATCTCAATTACTGTCATGTAACTAATTCTTTTGTCCACCATCTAAATTTAATGTCTCTCTCTCACTGTGGATTTGTCACAAGATGTCTTACATTATTGTTTTCGTGTTGACCTGTCACTATCTAGTCTGCATTCTCAACCAAACTGAAATAATTGCCTTAATCTACCTGACAATTCTTTTGAGATCTCAATTCTTCACAGTATTTTAAATGTTTGAATTAGTTCAATGTGAATCATTAGTTTGGTGTATCTTCAAAAGGTGAGATATTACCTTCTATCTGTTTTTTCTAAATGCAGACACGAAGGGGCAGACTTCTGCTCTAAGTAGGCCTAATTAACTCATACTTCATGAAGACTTCATTTTGGCATGGGATTACAGCCTTCAGTAAAGTTACTCCAGATGTACATCATGAAGAAATAAAAATTCATCCTTTAGGTTAAATAGTCCTAGTAGAATGAAAATACACTTAATGGCAACCAGTTTGTTCTTTTCTATATGCAATGTATTAGACAATGTCCTTCAATGGGCATAAAATGTTACATTCTCATTTCTCTGGAAACAGCATTTAGGCATGTGTATGCCTTTCTGGAGCTCATTGTGCCATTCTATCATGTTAAGTACTTACCTCTTTCTGTCTGCCTAAGGGATAACTTAGTATTAAGGACAGGAATTAAGACAGGAAATGTTCCTTTTTAAAATCAGAAACTATAGCATGTTTTTACCTTGGAAATCTCATGTTTCATCAGTTGATGTATACTTCTTGCTTTGCCTTTCATCCGTCTCAGACTGTACTGTAAGAGTGGCAATTATAACACAAATCACATCTCAGTCGCTTAAAAGGATGTGTGCATTTCTCCCAATTTTTATTGCAAGAGAAATCTCAAAAGCCAGGCTGAGGAAAACATTTCCTTTGCATCAGGTACACTATCTCAAGAAATGATTGCCAAAAAAGCAGACAAATTAAGAATTGCTGACAAGAAGTTGAGATGCTATTTTCAAACTCATTCCCAGGATAAATGAATTTGCAAGCAGTATGGAAGGAAAAGGTCACTTGAGACAGAAGTATCCAAGTGGAAGTCCCCTAAGCGTCTAGACTGCCATCAGTAGTTATTTATATGTTCTGTGATCATAATTGATAGCAACAATTACTTTGTTTCTAGAGATAGCAACAGCTGGGATGTCATAAGATATTGGTTTAAGTATTTGGAAGAGATCCAAGCGATTCTTGGTCCAGGAAAAGAAAAGAAAAAGCGAGATGGAAAACAAATCTGTATTCTGAGAAGTAAGACATAACTATGCATTATTATCTTCTCTTAAATAATGACATCAGGAGAAAACCAGTACCCATTGAACTCGGGATCTCCTGTATCTGTAGGCAAAGACTTTTGCTCAGTGGTTGTGGTGCTATCATAGAGGGAATTGATGTCAAGTGAGGATCTTACAGGAATTCATGACTGCTAGCAGGCCAAATTTTCATATAATCCCAAAGGGTTTTGTGCATGGGGTAGTGCTGATTCCTCTTGGAGCACTGTAGCTGTAAAATAGCAAAGATAAGAGCTTTCCTGTGGTGACATGCTCTACGTAGTAAAGACAGGTTGTGATGGAGGATACAAATCCTATGCAATGATAACTGCAAAGAAGTTAGTTAGCTAAAAGACCATTCTGAAGAAACTGAGTGCTAAAAAGGCCAACCACTGGCTTGAGCAGTGTGGGGTGAGACTGTGTGCCTGCTCAGGTCTACACCTAAGAGATCTGAGGAGAGGTGAAGTAGACTGACTGGAAAATGGGGAGGAGATATACCTTACTAATGCGGTAAGGAGAGAAGCCTGTGTTGCCAGGCTGTAAGGGAGTTAAACAGTAACTAACAATGGAAGGAGGCTTAAGCAACCATGATTTTAAGCATCTAATAAAGACCTTGTTCCTCTTTTTAGTATTTATGTCATATAATAATGCCCAGCAAAACAAAGGAGTGGCAGTGAGAGTAGTGTTTTATGGTACAAACAATAAATATGTGTTACAACTGAGCAGAGCTCTACTGACAGCTGTGATTAGAGAAATTAATTGCCCCAGAGATGCATCTATTAAAAAAAAAAAAAAAAAAGAAAAAAAGGCTGGAGGACCTGACAGTTGACTTAAAGGCGTCTGTAACAGGCTGCAAAAGAAAAGGTTAGAACATCTGCTCTTGTGGTAAACTGTTGTTTCCCCCAGGAATAATGCACAAGGTGGTGACAGTAGGGTTATGCAGTAAGTCAGCCAGCCAGGAAAAAAGAACAATCTTCCTGATTTTTAGATGGTCATGATCCTGAACTGCATGAAAAACCTTCACAATGTACATTTCATTGCAGAAGGTCATTGAACACAGTCTTAAATCTGCTTTTGTCTGAATCTGTGGGCGCAAATCCATTGTATTCAGGGAGGATGAGTTGCTTTATTCTGAAGGATGTGCAAAGGGAGGACTCAAAGAAGAGTACTGTGTTGGAAAAATTAATGTAGCTTTTCTGCATAACTTCACAGCTGTAAGCAGTTAGAAATATGAGGATATTCCCCTCTTTAGAATCATCCTTTATAAGGAACAGTCTTCATTTGAAGAATCAGTTGGAGATGTCCTAGGACAAATTGATAAAATGACCACTAGCAAATTGGTATGCCCAAGACTTCCAAGGCAATCAAATATGAAATGGCTGCTTCCATTTGTGTGGTCACTTCTCTTTGAGACTGCTTAAAGGAGTAGGTATTAGCATATTAGTAAAGTGATTATGGTAACTTTTAACAGGGATTTGAAGAACAGGAGGAAGAGAGTGGGTCTAAGGAACCACAGTTCTATACAGTGTGAAAGAATAGGAAATTATAATAAATGGAATTAATTAGTATATACCTAGATAACAGTGATGTAGGGAAAAACAAAACACAATGTCTGTAGAGGGAAATCCTACCTTCAAAATCTATCAGAATTCTTCAAAGGAATCAGTGACCATGTGAATATGGATAAATAGTTAACAGTATCTTTAGATACCTCATGAATGTTTGATAAAGTTCCTAACCACAGAAAAGAGGTCATCTCTTGCTGTAGAGTGAAAAATATTAAGCTTAAACAGTAGCATATGAAGCATAGTAATAAATAGTTAACAAAGTGTTGGGCTCTATTTTACCATAGGAAGAAAGTGTTGAAGTAATTCTCATAGTTTTCAGGAATCATAAGCTCAATACTTATAAGTAATCAAAATATATAAAAGGCTAGGATTTTTAGGAAAGGAATTGTGAAAAGTGGAAAATATTACTATGCTACTTTATTAAGTCCTGAGTGTGGTCACTGGTAACTCCCACGCTCCTAGCGGAAGTAAAAATAACAGAGAAAGACAATAAAGATAGTCTTGGAAAGGGTTCTTAAAGAAGAGGCTAAATAAAACTTTGTCTTAAAAAACAATAGTAGATAGGGAAGTAGGCAGGCCTAAAGTATAAAGGATGAAAAAGGGGATAGAAGAGATCTCTTTCAAAGGACTAGTAAACTCAGTAGCTCACATGGAATCTTCATATGCAAATTCCCTTAACAACAATTTATCCTCTCATCTTCTGGAACCGTAAGGATGGATTTATTTTATTCTGCATCTTCCCTGTTCTCATGTCTGTCCTAATAAAGCATTCTTGCCTGTTGTCAGACAATTTAATGGCCTTTAAGTCTTAGGTTGTTCTGTTTTGTAAATGGAATTAATAATTGAATAAAATAGCAAATAGAAACTTTTATTTGTCCATATACGATCTGCTAATTGCTGTTTCATCTGCCCTGGTGTGCCTTTTCCTATGGTAACCTACAAATGAAGAATGTAACATCCTCCAAAACCTAACTCAGTTTAGCTGCTAATGCTGTCTCCGTCATGTACTCCAGTTTCATGTTCTCTATAGGAACTATGGTAGCCTGGTGTCCCTAACCTTGTCTAGCCTTAGGTCTGATCCCAAGCCAGCAACATGTGATTCTCAGCCCCTTAGTTCTGATGCTTTTTTGATTTCCAGTGTTTCATGACACCACCTGTCTAGCAGGGGAACTGAATATTTTGCCTAGGCTAGGGCAGAAGAGTAGAAAGGACTTTTCCAGAGTCATGAAAAATAATCATAGAGCTACAGCTTTATCCCCTCACTTTTATTGATGTAGAGTCTTGTTTCTCCATAACCTGTGTAAGAAAGCAGGATAAACCCAGCAGTATGTAATCCAGTTCAAGGCAGGGAAAGGACAAGAAGGAAAGCCCTACGTCAAATGTTTTCATGCAACTGGAGTTTCCTCACCCCATCTTACTATGACTTCCCTATTCCATTCCAGTCACACTAGAAATAATAATGCAGAAACCCTTTTCCTACCCGTCCTTCATAAAGCCTTCCACTGGGCCGAAGTCTGCAGAGCCTAGAAGAAAGCATTGGCCACAGGGAGAATCTTGCAGGCTGATTCAGCTTACATGTTTGTCCCAGGGACTGCAAGAGAGTGAGCAAATGAATCTTGACTGGTTTTTGAAAGCAAAGCTATTTGCAGTAATTTGCTTGTGGCTGTGTTGTTTTCTGCAAAGGGGCGAAGTCTTCAACAGGAGCAGAGCAGAGCTTAGAGTTTTTATCCTAGGTTAAAAAGTTTTGCTAAGGACAACTTCTTCACTGGCTGTGGAGAAACAGTGTAAAAGACAAAACTTCCACAAAACAGAGGCTGCAGCCAAAACTTATAGTACATCAAAGGAGCTGGATATTCAGATCAGAAAGCCAAATTTGATATTGTGCTTGATTTTGAACTAGCACTGTCCTTACTTATGTGAACAATGTAATGCATCCGGAGTCCAGGCTCACACCCTTTAAAACCTGAGTAATGGTGCTTACAAGTCTACTTGGAGCCTTGTGAGAATAAGTATTTGTATATAAAGACAGTGTTTACAATGGAGTAGCCTTGTGCACCCTCTAGTGGTATGCTACAGAATTTAAGGTTTTTTTCCAATCTGGCTTTTAAATAACCTATGGATTAGTGTAGTGTGTATGTTCTATGTATTCAAGCATAGACAATAGATTTTGGCTCATGTTTTGTTAACTGTCCTTAGATCTTGACCTCTAGGAGATTAATAACAAGACAAATAATGACAACTAAACCACAGATTTTCAAACGTTAATTATTGGCTACTATTTGGTAAATATGATTTAAATAAAGAAGACCTGGTATGGTATGTCCTCTTAGAATTAACCTTACCCTCTAGGTAGGAATTTCAGAAACCTTGAAAAAAATGTTTTCTTCATCAGTCTTTTCAGTTTGAGCCTCATGTATGGAACTCAATATACTTCTTAACTGGTAATAAAATAAGAACCTGTGATTCTCTTCCATCACCCCAGGAAACAGATTAATCAGTTAGACCCAAGTTTGGGAGTGAGAAGGAGTTAAGTACAGGATTCAGGAGAAAGCAAGAGTAGAGAATGGACTTGTATTTTTATTAACAACCATATTTTCTGTACCTTTGCAACTCTTCATGTATTTGCAGGAACGTACCACCTGCCCCAGGATTTGTTTGTCTATCTAAGATTTCAGAGGGTTAGTTTTACTGTAAAAAGTTTCAGACCTGGATATAGCTCCCAATCCTTGAAATATCCCTGAAATATACGGTAAAACAGTGGTGTCTAACTCTGTGCCTTTTGAACAGTTAGCTTGTCAAATCTACCTGTCTTTATCATAATGCTAATCCCAGTCTGAGTTTGGCAAACTTCGCTTATCTCAGCTTTTGGTCTAAGTTCTACCCCACAGGAGGCCCCTACATACAGCAACATAAATGGCTTGAGTGGGACCGCAACACGTGGCCTGGAGCTCTCTCAGTTTTGTGCAAGTGGTCAGTTGGCAAGCAGCCAAACCCTGTGGGTCAGAGTTAAGGTATGGAGAGATTATAAAATATTAACTCCTTGTTTTCCTGTAACTGTGGATAAATTTCCTGCTGCTGTAGGCCGCAGAGCAGGTGTGGCCACAGCCCCATTTGAACAGCCCCAGTGGCTGGTGCTTCAGCTCAAATGGTGTTGTAGTTCCCATGGCTGAAATGAATCCTCTTGGATTTGTTGAGCTTTTGCCTGTTTTTCAGCCAGCTCTGATCATTAACAGGAACTGGCCAGACAGCCCTGAGAAACACTGTATGAAATATGGGCTTACATCTAGGAGGGTTAGGGAACAAGAACGGAAATGTGTCTATTTCCTTATGGAAAGAAGGGGAAATACTTTGTTAGATTTGATTAGCCAACGTGTTTATCCCACCATTGTTACATGTTGTGGTCTGACTGAGGAAAAAAAATTGTGCTTTTAACAACTATTACAAGTTAAGGCAAGGTGAGAAGATACTGACCCCAAACCTCTTTAGACCCTTACAGACTGCTATCTTATAATGAAATGCAGTTGTATTTTCTTTGTTATATGTTTTGTCTAGGTAGCAGTTTGCTTAGGAATACTGAACACTTCATGCTTCTCTGCATGTTGGTAAAGTTATTCTTTTGTTTCGAAGTTGCAGGGTTTTTTTGTCTGGTGACTAGTGACACAAATGTTATGAAACTATGTATCAAAAATCAGATATTCTATCAGCTTTTGTGATGGAATCGCTAGATAATTAACAAGCTATCCTGTCACATATTCTTCTCGGAAGTAACTGGAAAGAGTCAATCTCACTGAAACTGCAAAATAATTTCAACTGTAAACCCAGAACTCCAGTTAGCAACTTTAAATGTTTTAGAAACACCCTTTATGTCCTGTCTTTACATAAATCCTTCCTAAGCTGGATAAAAGTATATTTGTTGATGTGAAAATGCAGTATGTGTTTATCTGTAGGGCTCCTTCCAACCCACATCAGAAGAGTTTCTTAACTTTCTCTACTATAGAAATTCTATGAGGAGCGGGGTATGATACATTTGGCTTAGTATTTGTTTTCCTTGAACTTCTTACACTGTTTCATAAGAATTATTTCTGCTTACAGTGGAAATGGTGAGAAAGATGAGGAGCTACAACTGAAGCTGGTGAACTTTTTACTGGCAAACGAGCTGTATTGTACATTGGCTTGATCCATGAGTTAGGAGGAGTCCTGAATTTTCTGTCAAGCTTAAACCTCAGTCTTAGTGACAGAAATGTCATGAAACATTGTTATGTATTGGAGATAGCTAATTTGTCATTTTCTTTATTCTCCTATGCTTTTGCAACTCTCTAATCTTTTTGTTTTAATGCTAATCTATTTAAAATTTCCATTAGTCTCGTTTGTCAAGCTTGTGTCTAAAGGCAAATGAGAGAACAATGCTGTAACTTTTAATGAAAAGAAGTAACCTGATCTTAATCTAAATTAATGCTATTAAAGGGAAAGAATTATTGTTACATTAACAATTACACCTGGTATAAATTCAATTATCTATCACCTCCAGCTATAACTTGTAAAATAGCAAGCAATGACATGACAAGTTCTGAAGCACCTAAATAACTGTATTAAAAGGCTGCTGCAGGAACAGATCTGATTTTAACACAAAAGGAAAATGGCATCCAGAAAACTGAATAAATGAAAAGTTAGTTCTATATACGAAATAATTAAAAAGCTTAATACTGAAACTGTTATACTGATCAAGTTTTAAGAATCCATATTTCTTACAAAATAGTTATTAATAGTTATTGTAAAGCAAAAAAACTATGGTAACTGTTGTACCTAAATGTGGGCGGAAGTATTCTTTCAGTCTTGTTGGTGAATATTGATTTTTCATGTAACACCTATGTGGCAGTATATGCATGTTTTTGTGTAAGTTGTTTACATTAGACAATATAAGTTTGTTTATAGAGTGATTATAGCCTACAGACTCAGGTCCGATGTAGTTTTCTCGCGTTAAAGGTTATTTTCTGCAATAGGTAAGATTCTTAAATAAGAATCATATTTCATGGATTTTGAGGCTGCCTTCTTGATAAGCTGCTACACTAGAGGAATCAATGCATTATTTATATTTTACTATCTAATTGTTAGATCCTGATGTACTGAGCTCAATATGAGTAGCAAGTTACTCAGAGGGACCCTTCTGGAATACAGTGCTACTCATTGTGAAGGCGGATGCCACTAATTGGTTCCACGTGATGGACCTTGAAAAGCAGCTTATAATGTCTATGCAGAGAGCTGGCAAATTCAGCCTTAACTTTGACATTTTAGTACTTTAGTGAAGACTTAAGTATTAGTTTTTGATAAGCTACATTAAATATATGGATTTAGTTTTTCTATATATAGTTATCTACATATAGATATATAGTTATCTATATAGTTCTATATATAGATATATAGTTATCTATATATATAGATATATAGTTTTTCTACTTTGTAGTTAAACTTGAAAACTGCTTATATTTCAAGAATAATTTAGAATTTAAGCATATTCTTATTTCAGTGTGGGACCTGGGGTTCTTGGCAATATCAGGTGCTTATATTATTTTTTAAAACTGTACAGGTCATAAATTTTTTTTTAAATAGCATTAGTTCATACAAATGCATACAATTTGACAACTGAACTTTTTTGTCCAATGATAAGGCTCTTCAAAATAGTAAGAAATTTATGATATGTTTAAATTCTGTAGTGATTTTCTTTCGAGATATGTTTGTAAAGACCAGAACATTTATGCTTGTGGCTCATTCTTTTTCTTTTCATTCTTTATTCTCTAGATCTTTTGCAACAGTACTGCAGTTGAAGTTCCTAATGCTGAAGGAGGTAAATACATTCTTGCAGTGCCCAGGGAAGAGGGTGAACCCACAGACAAGTAGAAAGGAACTGGTTGTTTGCCTGATGGATTTCTTGAGTCTTGTGTGTGGGTTGGAAAGACTAGCAATATTGGCAGCCACATACAAGCTGTGCATTTGCAGTGCTGCTTCATGGCCTAACTTTTGCTTGCTCTGTCTTTTCATAGTCACTTTGATCTCCAGCCCTGTATGACTTGTGTCTAGATGCGCAGTCCAGGAGTAAGAGAAAGAGTAGCTAAAGCACTGTGCTGAAGCTAGGATATTTACCATTTGTGCTAGTCAGCTACTGCCCAGCTGCAACATAGCTTTATGGTCCTTTCACCAAGTCCTCAAGCACTGGCACATTTTCTGTGGTGTGACAACAAAAACAAGCACAAAAATCAGATTTTTTTTTTCTTCTCTTCAAATAATCTTGAGTTAGTGCTCATATTGATAGAAAGAAGAGTGTCTTAAAATGAAGGTGTGGCTTTCAAGGTGAGAGGCCTTCCCTGAGTAATTATTTTTTCTTATTATTTCTGCCCACATGATGGCAGTGTATGTTAATCCAAACCAACAAAATAAATAAATAAAAAAAAATGTAGCTTTTCAACAACAGACTTGCAGTCCCCAAAAATCCGAGAAGCTATGAGAAGTTTCCAAAAGGCATTATGACCAGTTATGAAAGGATATTGTGAAAAGTGCCCAAGACTGAAGAGGCAGTAAAGCACTGCTTCATGCAAGAACCACACGTAGCTAACTCAGAATGGGTACGGAATGGTGCTGTGTTATAAATAGAAGTGGTCAGTAAAGCTTTGTCAGTCATGCTTGACTTAATCATTTGCAGTCAATAAAGTCATTGAAGTATAATTACCACTGCCTGGCATCAGTTTTGCAAGTGCAGAACTGGAGTTCTGAGGCTGCACGGGCAGCTAGATGCTGAGTGTTTAATCTGTGGGAAGACTACAGAAAGTCTAAACAGACAGGCTATTGAGATACTAGCTGCAAAAAAGTTTAGGCATTGCTTCAGAAGGATTGTGACCAGGAACAAAATCTACTGAGTCTGTCAAGCTCTTCATCTATTTGTAAGTTGAATCGAGGGAGTCTGAGCATGCGTGGGGTCTGTGTGTGTTTACCGGGTGGAATCAGAGAACGTTGCCAGTAGTCACAGATAAAGGTTATAGTGTTAAAAAGAAAAAAAACAAACCCAAACCAAAACACTTCTGAGCTTTGACGTATCTGTAAGCACATGCTATTTTTTTAATTTTCTGTGTACTGTAATTTAAAAGTCTAGTAGACTTAATTTGAAACCTCAAACTTTTTTCATGCCAAGATTAGATAGGAAAAAGACAATAGCAGAACTTTATGCTTCCAACAGCCCAAAATAGGGAACTAGGAACAGGTATTCAGTTTAGCCCAAATGCATAAAATAAGAGGCATCTGTAAAGCTCACCAGGTTCCTTTGATTAGGGTCTCAGATGAGTGTCACCTGTGACCAATTTACCTCCTGGCTCAGGTTACAGAACATGTGAGCACAGGCACCACTCCTTTTTTTTTTTTCTTTCTTTCTTTTTCCTTGTTTTTTTATAACTCTGAGTTTAGTCTTAACAGATGTGATTTTTCCGTTCTTTTCCCTGATGTTTTATAAATGAGGAATTGGGGTAGTACTGTTTTATTTGTGCAGCTTTGTTTCCTGAAAAACTTGGACTTCATGATATGGCTGGAGAACTGTTGTGTGATATGTACCTGCAGATATGAAGCTAAAAAAATGGGAACTGAAGCAGCTAAAATATCAGAGTGAGTAATCTATTGCTACCTTTGCTTATTGTAGCTGAAGTTTATGTTTCTCAGATCCTAGGCATTATTACTCTAGTTCCTGTATGGCTTATTGTAAGGAATACCATGGTTAATATATCTTCTTACAACTTGTCTCTTCTACTTCCTACTCTATATAACGTAAGACCTTGCCCTCATGGTTTACATTCTGTGGGTACACAGGAACTTACTGTGGCATGTTGTATTCCCGTATGTTTGGAGTTACTACTCAAGTTATACCAAAAAATAAAACACCAAAAGTTACTGTGGTAACTCATTTCTGTGTCCACATAGGGCTGGTAGTACTAATGGGAGAAGTCCTGATATCTTCAGTGTCTAGGGAGTTTTCTGATTATGTAATTCCTATAGATTTGGACAAACATTCATTTCGTTTTACTCATCTCATATCTGTAATAATCTCCATTTGGAATATCTCACTTTCTTCTCAGTGGGTAGCCTACAAATAACACGTACTTCTAGAAATTGCCTATCAAAACTGCATAAATGCGTTATCCTTCTATTTCCACACCACATCCCTTGTATAAAGAAGTAATCTCAATTGCCCACCAGTATACTCCTCTGTGTGGTCAGACTAGGATTATTTAACTGGCAATTCTCTCGCTCATTTTACTATACTGAGCTGTTATTCTGTAAGGAAGTTTCCCATTAACTTAACCCATTTAAAATGTGCTGTTTAGTAGAACACAGAGATTATCCAAGACTAGAGTCCTCTGTGCTAGGCCCTGTTCACATGAAGAACAGGAGAAAGTGTCTTCCTTGAAGAGATTAACATGAAAAAAAAACCACCAAAATTCAGGTACAACTCCCACCAAAAACTAGGTGAAAAATAAAGCTGCTGCAAAAAGGGATAGTGCCACAGTGTCTTCGGTTGGGCTGAGGTAATAAGGGACAAGTGTTTGTTAGACTGGAGGGAAGGGAGGCTGAGGAGAACAAGCTGGCTATTTATTTCCTACACATTCAAAAAATTGCTGAAATTCAGTTTAGAAAATATGTAGAGTTTTCAGAATGTCCAGGGTCCTTGATTTGTGATCATTCCTACTGCCTGATTTCTTCCTATGCCTTGTCCCCAAACTGAGGCAGATTTTGTGTACTAATTAATAATAATGTGGGAAGGCACAGGGAGGCCCTGTAATTGTTTGACCTTGGTGTATGATTGCTGAGCATAGCATGAAATGATGTTTTAAGGTACAGATTAAGTTTTTTTGGGAAAAATTATGTAGCTGATGAAACTCTAAGGCATGATTATCAAACTAAAGTGTATTTTGCTCTAGGCTCTTTAAAAGTATTTTAAAGGTGTAAAGCTACCTTTAATCTTGCAGAACGTAGTACTGGTGCAAAGCAATAGGTACTCCTATAAACCAGCATATTTTGTGCTAAGAATAGAGGACTGATCAGTTTACTATGCAATATTTTGGTACCGAGATGACTGTAAAACCAAAAAGTGCTGCTGTTATGCTAGTTGTGAGTCTATGTTGCCTGATGTTAAACAGCTGAGATACTAGGAAACTACCATGAAGGAAAGACACCAGCTTTAGGTGTGTCACCTCTAGAGTGGTGTGTCTATTAAGAGGTAAGGATGGCACTACCAGATGCACTCTAGATTGCTGGTCTCTTGTTTTTCCAGCGTTGGCAAGCAGAAATATATGGGGGAAGATTCATAGTTAAAAACTAACTTAACCTTGGATGTCTCTAGAGAGAGCCATCGGGGTTGCTTGGAGGGAGCAGACTGGTGCAGGCCTGGCAGAGAAAGCAGTTGTGCTGCCTAGAACTCCTGGGGAGAAGATACAGCGGAGGGATGTGAATTGTATCAAGGAGGCACGTGGGCTGGATAGATCTGGGTACAAGCCTGACACGAGCTTTGTCATTGCTACATCTTCATCTGTGATTTGCAATTATGCGCTTTTCAAAATTATGAAAGATGGGTTCTTATGGTAGTTTTCTGTTTGTGAATGTGGGAAGATGTACTTCACAGGGCTAATTTATAAAAAAATTAGTTTGATCAGCAAATATTTGCATGAATTATGCTGATATTGAAATAACTTTTTATTACCATCCCTGAAAATAAACTTCTGAAAGTACATTCCTCATTTTTATAGAATTGCTGAATCAAATATTTATGCCTATATGTTCTACAATGTATATGAAAGTTTATTTCTTTTATAAAGCAAAATCACTGCTTTATGGAGAAACCCTGTTGTTTTGAGGATTGGTTCTCTTAGCACCCTGCTATGCTCTTGTAAATTAACTTGGACATAAAATTGTGAACAAGAAGTCTTTCAGAATTGGGAAAGCATGGGGAAAGCTGAAACAACTCATTTTTGAAACGATACGTTTGAAGGTAATTAAGAAAGTAGAGTTAGCCCTGGTGGTAATATTTCAATGGAGGCTGGAAAAGATTTGTTTCTGGGTATGTAGGAGGCAGCGCTCCTAGAGAAAATAGTTAGGTATTTCAGCACTTCCGTATTGTTTCTGTAAATGTAGTCTGATAGCCAATTTGCAGTCTTGTTTCTTTACAACACTTATTCAGGCTGAAGTACTCCTAGATGCTGAGCTCTAACAGAACTGTTTCTTCCTTTGTGCCAGGTTGTATTTTGTTTTCTTTCTTATTTGTTTTCCTGTATATATGCACTTTTACCATTAATAGTATTTAAGCAGTTGGATTCTATGTTGATCTAAAATACATTTTATCCTCTATCTCTCTGATAAACTGTCTGATAAAATTCCTAATTCGTTATAACCTGCTGTAAGAAAACATAGCTGGAGATTACTGGCTGGCCCATGATTTTGACAGTGGGTTATAGAACCTTCTAACTGCAAGCTGCTGTTTAAAATTCGATGTAGTACATTGCAACCAAACAGTAATTGGACTGTAACAATTTCAAGAGATTAGTTTGGTCTCCTTCCAGTCCCCAGTGGGTAAAATGCTTGGCTATTGCTGCAGTTGGCGGTAAAGGGTAGCCTGGGGCTTTCTTCTTGCATCCACTGGGATCTCTTTTGTATAGACTTCCCCCCCAACTAGCTTACCAAGCCAACAACAGGATGTTTCTTGAACTAAGGAGTAACTTGGACATTGTCCTTTCTCCTGTCGTCCAGTGCATGGGTGTGTCTTGAAAAGAGACTGTTAATTGGATGTTATTTTGCACAAGGGATTCTTAGCTGCAGAAATATCCCTTTATGGGCCTCTGCTTGCTCGCGTAGTTCAGAGAGGCCTTGGGGCTTCTTTGACCTAGTTCCCTGTATAGATTAATGAGAGTACTGCTCTCAGGCTCAAAGAGTGCTTTTGTTTATAGTTTTCACACAGTGAAGAGATTTGACTTTGGTGGCCGTGGCATGGAGAAAATGACAGCTCGGACCATCCTCTTGCTCTCAGTGGTAAGACCTTTAGGATGGAAGTGTTCAATGCTGGAGATGATGGCACGAGTCTCATTATGGTGTTAACTGAATCTATTAATATGGTGTAGAATGTCAGGATATCTACAGCACTAAAGCCTTTTCTTTCCCCTGTCAGTTCAAATAATACAATAGTTATTCAGAGCAGTGTTTTTCATACTTATAATCTGATAACTGATCAACATGAATTGTTTCTACTTTAGCATTACATACACTGAGTTCAGTGTGGATCACAGAATACAGTATTATGTCTAAATTTTATAATTTATGATATAATTTAATGATTAAAAACTCTAGTGCACCCTATGCACAAAAACCTAATTAACTCCCGGCTAAGAGCAGCATAAAGATGATGTCTTCATTCTACTGGATGTGAATATCAGCTTTGTATGTTTTAGTGGTGAAGTTAAGGTGGCTCAGAATAGAAAGTATAGAGTAAAGCAAATTTTCAGTTCCACTGATCCTGCTCCAGACACTGACTCCTTAAGGTCTACTAATCACTTGGGAGGAATCTGCCTTAGTGAAGAAAAACTCATTATTGTCTTCTTAACTAGTTTAAATGGAACTCACTCTTGATTGCAAATATCAGTTGAACTGCAGTTTCACAGACAAAAATGTAGCTAGTGCAGTTTCTTAAGCTATGATAGGCTAGACAGCCTACAGTATCCCTGTAGCCAGTTAAAAAGCGACTGTGTGCGCACAGCCTCATCACTAGTGCAATTGCGGCAATGTAATGCACTGTGCAAAACACCAAAAGTGTTGTGGTTTCCATAAAATTGGGCTGAACTAAAACTCTGTAAAACCAAAAAGTGTGACAGTTCTGCTGCACGGTCCATCAGTAGTTTCATTCAACTTTAAGGAACAATTTATTTATTGGTAAGAAACCAGCAAGAGTTGTGCCCTGCATATTAGACAGCACACTGTCTGATTAAACATGGTCTTATCGAACTTCACTTCCTGCTTTTTGGGAGAAGTCTTCCTGAGGGATAAAGAAAACTTTCTACATTCCAGATGAGGATTAAAGAGAGAGAATTTGGGTTGCTTTCTGCTAGACAAAAGCTCTTTATGGTTAGTTAATGCACAGGTCAACAAAGAACAATCAGTTAGTAGGTCAATTAACTGTGTTCAGTTATGAATTAATAAAGAATCTCCAACATTTGATATAAATGAAAAGCATCTTTATCCAACGCTTATAATAAAGAAAAAGCCTGACTTTTTTCTACTTGGTTGTGCTGGCTTCAGGAATGCTTCTTGGCCAGGGTGTGATGAGAGCCTTAGCTTTCTTTATGGAAACTGAGTATCTCCAAATAGAAATAACACTGTAAAATTGTGAAAGAGTGGAAGTTGAAGCTTCTCTTCGTTTGGCTAGATTAAACAGTGGCATGCACTTGGGTAGAGTGTGTAGCATTTTCTTACACAAAACCTACCACTTTGTGTGTTACCTAATATTTTTTAAAGGATCTCTGTAATGTTAACAGCTAATACCTATTTGGCATTTCTTTAGTGTTTTTACCTTTGTAATGGTATCTTGAATGTAACCTGTGCAACTGGCTCCCAACAAGTAAGCATCCCTTATAAATGACACCTGAGCGCATATGTCATGTACATAATTGTTATTCTCTCAGATTGCCCTGAGAATATAGTGTGGTAATGGTACTAGAGTTTAAAAGTCAACATTTCTTTAAATATTTTCTGCAAATATTAATCTGTATGCCTTCAAGGGCACAGAAATCTGAGTGGGATTAGCTGCAAAAATTTGAGATATGAAGTCACACTGAGGTTTAATGGAAGAGTATGTTTCCTGGGGTAGCTCTTCCAGAAATTACAGATAAGCAGTAGCTGGACTTGCTTAGGCCAAGTATGAAGCTTCAGTTCTACTCCATTGTCGTTCACAGAATTGCGATGCTGTAAATTTTTGCCTCCCTTTGGTATGAAGTGGGAATACAGGCCAGCTCTAGATGCCAGTGTCGTAAACAGCCAACCTAGTTTTACTGCCAGGCAGCATTATTTTATCATTAATATTTTGATGGTCCAAATGTTTATCATGAAGGGTGTCATGCTCTTGACCACATTATTTCCTTTGCTATCTCTACCCCTTCACTTTGACATTTTGCAATCTAACTTGTTACACAACAATCAAATGTGATCAAAAAAAGTAGGAGTTTAGAGATCGGCATTGATTTTTTTAGTGTTTAACTATCGCTTTTGGTGGGTGGAAAATCAATTATATTAAACATCAAGTATTTCAATTTTGTCAGCTTGGTCAGAGTATCAGGCAGAGAGTAAACCTTCATTATTTTGTCATATTGAGAATGAAACTTGCAAAATGAAACAGTACCATGTTACTCTGTGTCATTCAGGTACCTAACCATCATAACAGTATGGCTCTGTTAAAAATGCAGGGCCTCATAGCTGTAGTAAGACCTTTTTCCACTTCAGTATGTCCTTGAACCAATGCTGCGTGAAGCAACTAGGTGCAATGAATTTTTCTCATGAAACAGATTTGGCACAGAAGTTTATCAATTGTATGGCAATGTGATAAGACCTGCCTATGTTTGTTCTTTTAGCAGCATAAGCCCCGTGCAATTTGAAAGTCAAGGGTGCCATGTCAACTTATGGTAGCTGATTGTGCAATATCCAAACAAGAATTTAATAGGACTAAAACAGTTACATAGAATCTGAAGCAAAAAGGTACATATTGCCCTCAGCTCCTCGGGTGGATTGGAACTGGCATGTGCAGGTATTACTTGGTCCACAGCCTTAATAACAGGATCCTGTGGACAAAAAGAGTGCTAGCTCTCTGGTGGCAACCTGGCACTGCAGTGGTGTTGGTGTCTGGCAGTTTGTGTGTGTATAATAAAATATCCTCGTCTTTTCATAGAGCAGCGCTGCATGAGAAGTAGTTCACTGAATTTACTTTTAACAGTGTTTTGGTTTCACTGTGAAATGCTCCCACACACAGTTTTACGGGAATGTCTGTCTTCCAGTTAGGCAGAGTAGTAACTAAAGAATTCCCCTCTCCCATTACTCCTGCCCAGTGGGGGAGGACAGCATATATACAGCAGGATCTTTTTTATGTTGATCTGTAGGTGGAAGTGCCCTGCAGCCAGATATACTGGTTCTATGAGGAAACTTGAGGATAAAAATATTTTATGCTTTTATCCACCCTGTTATTCAACAAAGATATTTCTGCAGGTGTGAAGTGGCTTCTCCCGCAATGCTTCCTTCAGAGACAGAGTAATAAGAGAGATGTTTGGCACTGCGAAAGAAGAGGTCAGATGGCTTAGGCTGTCTTTTCAGATTTGATACATTTTTTCTGTGGCGCTTTGTGGCAATACGTGACCTTGCTGTTGTTTTATTTCCAGATAAGAGGGTTGTTGCATGTTATTAACATGGGAGTTCTGGCACTGAGAATTCACTTGGGTGGTAGCACCTTCAAATTCAGGGCTCACACATTGAAAATAGACAAAACTATGGAATATAAACAGCCAAACAATTTGTTACTTGAAGGAATGCTCTGGAGATGTTCAAGATCTACCCAGTGTCTTATCTGAGATGTTACTCAAGTAATAAACAGTTATTTCTTGTAGTCAACTGCAATGAAATTTCAGCTCTATGCAGAAACAAGTCCCTGTGCTTATGAATAGGACTACACGGTGTTAGTTCAAGTGGTTCATGGACTTGCTAGTGAGCCAGGGTTTAGGAGTGGATGATGTCAGTTGTATTTATCTCTGTCAAAAAAGAAAAACTATAAGGCATAAACTCTTGTCTGCCTTTATATTGAAACATACAGAAATCTGCCTCTGAAGTGAGGCAGATGCCAAGCTGGCTTAAACCTGATCCTCACAAACCCACACCATACCCGTAGTATCCAAACTGTCCTATTAATCTCCCCGGTTTCAAGAAAGAATTATTTTTCATGCAGCTGTGCACATAGTGTACAGTCATAACTACGTCTCAATTTTCTGCACTGACTGCAGGATAGGAAAAAACCCCTCTGCATAAACCAATCAGTCTTGGAGAACTTGCTTAGTTACTAACCTCTTACACCGAGTTTGTTCCCTTTTAATCAGCTCTAGCAGTAACAGCATTTCACCACAGCCATGTATGTACCATGCTTTAAGCACCCAAGCTAGTGCTCAAATGCTTATTTCTAGCAAAGCTTAAAAGTGCTATGTTGTTCAAAAGTTCTTGGGGTGTCTATTGTTTGTTGAATAGTCCCAGGCTATGAAGTCTCATCTCCTCAAATAACAAAACATCCCTCTGAATTGCTGCTTACAGCAAGCTAGGTTGACTGAGGAAGGGGAAAAAGAGGAGAAATCAGCTGTCTTCTGTGACTTAACATTTATTTGACCAGGAATGGTGTCCTATACCAACCGCAGTCAATGATTATCAATGAGACCAGTCGGTCAGCTTGCCTTTCATTGCACAGTCTATCCACTAGCCAGATGTTAATGGAACAATGCCATGAACTGCCCCAGGCTCTATCTTGGGCACTGAGAAGCAAGATTGCCTGGCTTACTCAGGAAACCTCTTGACAAAAGCAGCATGGTGTTTCTGCAACTTCATATATTTACTTGTAAAAAGGCTGAGCTGTCAGNGTTCATAAAATATACAAAATGAGACTTTCTCTGCATTTCCTTCTCTTACTCCTTCCTCCATCCCAGCTGGCTATTTCATTATAGGAGTATGCAAGGGGAAGAGTGGTTTTCAGCACTGCTGGTGTTTCTACCAACCTCCTAAGTAGATGCCTAGAAGAAAGTGAAGTCACTTCACTGTTTCTTCCTAAAAGTGCTGTCTGAGTTTGTCCTATGTCTGCTGCTGCTGGAGTGATTATACCTTCCCACTTACTTGAAGAATTTATGTCTGGATGACTTCTGTGCTGGTCTGTAACCTAGCCCCAAGGCATTAGTAGGAAATAAAAGTCTGAATGAACTCTCTTTCACCAGCTGTGTGGCCTGAACAGCCATTTACAGCTGTGCAGCGTGCCTGGGAGATGCTGCCAACCATAGGGTGACGGGATCTAGTGATTCATCAGTTGTCTAAATGTTATGTAGGTGGAGAAAGTGACGTGGGGGACAAAGCTCTAAGGCAGCCGATTTGTGGGGCAAAAACATTTCATCAAAAACTAGCCTGCCTTTGTGCTGAGACCTGGTATGATTGCTGTGCGCAGCCTATGTAACTGCAACAGGCTTTCAGCCACCTCTGTGGTGTAGGTCAACAAAATGCATTCACAAAGAAAGGCTGCCTGAACAGAAGAGACAGCAAATGTAGCTGTTCATACTTTCATCCAGATGAAGTAAAACACTTGCTACCTGACTGCTGATATATGACAAATTTGAAATGCTTTACTTTTGGACTGGGTCTTTAAATGGAAGTGTTCCAGTTTTTAATAGAGTTTAGATAATGACATTTGCTTATTCTCATACGAAACTGAGTTATAAAATAAGGAAAAAGTGCATAAAGGCAGTAGGAAGAATCCATAACTTCTTTCAGGAGAAAGAAAATATGATGCATATTGTTTTCACTTCTCTGAGTTTAAAAAAACAAAACAAAAAAAACCACCCCCCAAAAAAAACAAACAAAACCCCCCCCCAACCTTAAAATTAACAGATAATTTTGCCTGCAGTGCTTCCTTTTACCACTTTCACTTGTATTATTTCCAGTGCCCCAATCTAGACAGAGGGATAAACTGGTCTCATACTTTCAGCTATAATGCCATTTACTTTTTTGTGTTTATATTAATACAAATGTTTCCTGAAAAGGTGAAAAGAGTCTTTCACATATCTTAGTGCTTCTAGTCATTGACTGGGACACGATAATGCAGAAATCAAGACCTGGGATTTAATTACAACAGTCTTACTGAGCTCTAGGTCATAACTTGTGCAGTGCTGTTATGACTTCTGTATTTATTTTCCACTCACAAAGTGTTATCTTGGGGAATTAGGCCATCTACAGAATAAGTACTGTTAAATGAAGGTAATAAGAATGTTTTAACTCCCATTCTTTTAGGTGCTTACATAATTCTCTTGAATGTTGACTGATCTTTTCCCTGGCTCATGAGATGTGCCACACTGTTGTTAAGTCTTCCACCAAAACATTTGATCCTTGTGACACTTTCACATCTCTATTACACTATTATTTTACCGGTTTACAACCTTGTATGTGCCTTAAATCTCTTAAGGAAGCTGCCACTTTTTTCTTAGCCAAGCTTGGGGATTTCTGTGTATCTCAAACTTAATCCTGGCCTCTGCCAGCATAAATTCTTGTCCTAGACCTGTGGTCTTTTCAGCACTGTGATATAAATCTGCCTCTTAATCACTGAATTTCACAACCTTATCTCTATTCCCACCCTAAACTGTAGGAACTTCTGCCCACATGGGACATAATCCAAATCCCAAGTGATTCACAGCCTTCATCTTAATCTTTTGATGCTTCTAAAATTCATTTAAAGCTATGTCTGAACTGAACTTTCATTCTAAATATTTCCTTATTACCCTTGCTTATCCCATGGGATTGATTAGTAAGCATTGCTCTTGTCCATGCATTTTGGTTTTTGTTAATTTTAAGCTTTCAGACTCCAGGCCTAACCCTATATCAGTTTTAGTCTTTAATCTTCTTTAAGATCCCCATAGAATAAAGTAATCTATCTAAGATGCCCAGGGCCTCCAAGCAACTCGGCTCTCCTCTCAGCCTGTGCTCTCCTAAACAGCAAATCTTATTCATACTTCTTGCCTGTCTCCATATTATGCCTTAACTTACTTGTCTACTGCACATGGCCTTTGCAGGGATTCAAAAGGCTTTCTATAAACACAGTCCTGCAGCTGATCCTAACCCTGCTCTTACCTCTAGCTTTAACTTCTGATGGTACCAGCTTTTCCTCTTTAAGACCTCTACATTGAAAGTGAGATGACAAAGTAAATCTAACCAGTGTTAGATATGCAGTTGTATTCTGGTTCAACTATCCCTCACTGCAGGTTCTCTAGGCCCTGGTACATCTTCAGTACATCACATTCTGAGTCTCTGCTGGCTTGAACCCGAGCCAGTGCTCTAACCCGTACGTCAGGCTTAATCATCAATCATTTATTTTCATCTTTATCACGTCTTCTTTCAGACTTTCTTGCTCTACGCAAGCAGACAGTGTTCAGCTCTATATAAACCATGATGCTAAAGCTCAGCATTAATCCTTGGACTTCTACCCAAATCATATGTGTAACATTGACTTTTAAAGACGAAATTGTTTAAAGAAGGTCATTACAAGGTACTTAAGGTAGGAAAAAAGCTTACGAAAGAAAATTATAGACCCAAAGCAAGATGTACAAAAATGTTTAATACTTTTCCAATTACTTCATGTCTTTAATTACACAAACAAAACATGCATGATAGGATAGTGCTGGACTTGAAATGTACTTGAACTACTGAATTTTAACTCTGGGAACAGAATAGGTATTTTTGCCACACTTCTTTTGGGTAAACTTTCCTAACTTATCCAGCATTACTGATGTTTTTCAGTTATCTGTTGGTTTGTTTATTTGTTCCATATTCTTCTGTTATCCTTGATCTGTTGAAACAGATAAATGATTTCCATGAATATTAGTTAAGATCTTAAACATTGGTTTAAAAGGCTGTATCCCTCAAACAGTTCCTAAGTTACTGTTTCTCTTTGTGTAGAGGGCTGTGAATAATTATGGGTCATTTTAACCTTCAAAGAAAGATTGACATGGCACAAAATTCATGTGCAAAACTTTGACACAGTATGCAATTAATTTGTAAAGAAACATGGAGTCACCAGTTGTTGGTGGGTTTTTGGGTTTTTTTGGTTTTTTTTTGTTTTTTTTTCTATTGGCTGTATTTTTTCTGCTTAGAGCTATAATGCTACTGCTGTTGTAATGCTGAAGTTCTAAACTAGCTCTGTCTTGCTTTCTGAGGCAGCTGGTAATTTGTTTTTATTACCATTTTTGCCTTTGGGTTTTCTGAGCCTGGTCTCTATGGAAGATGACAGCTAAAAGGCAGTTCACACCCTGGAAGTCCAGAAGACAACTTCATGGTCCAGAGTGCATCAATCCCTTCCTTTGACAGAAGGAATCAGCTTCTCTTCTGTGTAACAGGTATCATGCTTCCCAAACTTAGAGCACAATCTGTGTTTAAAAACAAATTTAATAACAAGTCCTTGGATAACTGATTATGAGTTGACATTACNCTCTAGACCCATTAGTCTGACAGACTTTCGTTCCCTGAAACAAAAGCTGCTGTTTTCTTCTGCCTGGTGCCGAGGCAGACTGTGGCCTCTAGGCGCTAACAGTAGAATCCCTAAATGTATTTGAGTGCTTTTCAGACACATTAAAGGAAAAACATGTAGGGTCTTTTGCATAAAGACGACTATTTTGTGGATCCAATCATTAAGCAGCCACTAAGCTCCTGAGGATTTCAGTGTTGAAGATCACTTATTAAAGAATGGGTTTGGTGTTGTTTTGTGTTTGCATTTTTTTTATTTTCTCCTCAACACAAGTAAAACATATTATATGTGTTACTTAAACATGCACATCCATTATTTACAAATTTTTTTCTTAACCCACAGCATGTAGATTTGGAATTAGGACAGAAAAGTCTTACTTCAGTAGCAAACTTGGAGGCTAACCTTTTCCAACATGCTGTTAAAATGATTACTGTGGCTCTTCATCTTGTGAGAAGAGAAGTTTAGGTTGTGCTTAGACAAGACGGTCACTTTCTTGCATTGTTCCTTGAAGGAACAAAGAGAAGCTGGTTCAAGGAAAGATGGCTGCAATTTGTGATAGCAGGAGGAAGCTGAGGGGAGAAGGTTAATGTACAGGTGATGTGTGTAGGAATGCAAATTGAGAGCAAAGAATATCAGTGACTGTGAGTAATGTCAAGGAATGATAGAATTGCAGAGAGATATAGAAGCAGAGATGTTGGTTTGATGGGAGTGAAGGAAGATAGGGGATGTAGGAAAGAAAGTAATGAAGAGAAATAGAGGTTTGTGGGAAGCTTGCAAAATTTTAAATGATGGAAAACTCATGGAATCCTGGGCGAGGATACTTTAACAGAAGAATGGGATTTGGTAAAATACATGTATTTGTATTGAACTGTTCTTTTGCAAGTAAAGGCATCTGATAAGTCAAAATGGGGAGGGACATCTGTGTTTGAAAAAAGAAAAAAATTTTTTTAATCTGCTTCCTTGATGTTGCCCAACAAAGAATCCAACTTTATTATTTTTCTGAGGTATGACTTTCTCTGGGTTATAAAGTGTTGAGACTCTCAGTACTCTAAAAAAGGAAATGCTTTTCATTTCCAGTGTTCTAAAATGTTATCTGAACAAAAAGTTGTCCCCAAATACACAAATCTCTGTATACTTGCATCTCTCTTGCCTGCCCTCAGATGATTCACTATACTTCTCTGTTTTTACCCCTTGCAAATCCATAACAAAGTTGGTAGTGTTAGTATCTTACAGCTGCTTGTTCTGTCTGTCTCTGAGCTCTAAATCAGGTAGCCAATCTAGAAAAAGCCTTCTCACCACCTTTTTGTCCCCTCCACCTCCCTTGGCAGGGAACTGTTGCTAGGATTTTTTTCTTTATCCCTAGACAGCCTCCCAGTTTGCCACTTTTTCTGTCAGCAAAGAAACAAGCATTCTCTTTTATCATGTTTGCCTTTTATCTGTTCTCAGTTCTCTAAGTTATGACCTAGAAGAAAAAACAGGCATCACCTAAATTCATATATAGGTGAAAGATCAGACATCATCTTTGATACCAGCCCACGTGACAGCATTGAGGGTACAGCCTTCAGTGCTGTTGCTGGGAGGGTTGTCATTAATGAAATCAAATAGTCATTATAGGAACTTCTTTGATAGGAGAGTGATGGTTCCTTCATTTGTTAACAAGCATTTGAAAAATGAACAGAAAAATCTTAAGTGATTAAAAACCATTACCTGGGGTACTTCTTATATACAACCGTAAATTCCTGAATGCGACCCTGACAAACAGAAGAGTATTCTGTGATAGTACAGCTATATGAAAGGATGCAGTTAATTAAAATTATTTTAATGTAGTAATGGACCTGCATTAAAAGGACTCAATCCTGCAATGTGCTGCAAACATCTGTAAGCTTCAGTGAAAAGCTAGGGGTTCTTGTTCTTTGCAGGATCAGTCATTTAGCTTCTGTGCTGGAATCCCAGAAGTTTGGAACTTGAAAGTTTCTGCTTCTGCTTGGGATTAAAACATTAAAATTCTTCTTTTTGTTTTCATCCAAATTTTCTCCGACTACCTCAACAAATTGTTCCCCAAGGCTTAATTAGCACTAACAGAACAACTGCCTTTGCTGTGTAATGAAGCCATCCAGAGCAGTTACAACCCCTCCAACCCAAAACAAAACCTTTCTGCCATACCATGCAGTCATGCATCTTACCCTCCTACTCTGCAGTGCACCTGTACACATATATCAAACAAACAAGCCTAATATTGTCTTGTTTATGTAATAATTAAACACTGAAGGTACTTGTTTATTTTAGTGTATGATTTTTTTAAACTTTCACTGATTTTGGGACTTCTACAATGATTTGACTTGAAGGATTTTAAATGTCTCCCATGCCCTTTAATTTTAGCAAATATTTGTGTGTTGCTAACCAGCTATTAATGGTGGCTTAATCGCTAGGTCTATGGTGGCAATATGCGAAGAGCTAAGAGTGGAAATTGTGAAACAGCATCAAAACAGAGCAAAGGCATTTCATCAAACAAAACAAGGAAAATATTTGGGAGACTTTTTTGTGAACAAAAATTAGGAATGCTGCATTGTTTTGTCAACTCAAAGATGCATAGAATCATCCAACAGAAGTTATGTTGTCTTTCATCAATTTTAATGCAGCTTCTAGCTGTAAAACTCTGCCAGCATACAGATGAAGGTGTCTGGGCATATTGGTATGCTAAATCATAAGCTGTCTATTCCCATTCCTCATCATTTCGTTAAACTTAAGGTTCCAGAACAACCTGCAGAAAGTGAACATGTGAAATTTGTTGCTGTCTGGATACTTTGATCAAGTTTTTCCTTGTCTGTTTGCAATCAATTAATAAATGTCCTAGTAGCTGTGGCTGGAAAATATTGCTGAAAATAACACTTGTTTTGGACCAGTTCTATCTGTTAAGTAACTATAAAGAACGAATGAACGCATACAGTCGTCCATTTTTTGGTTTTGTTTTTAAACTTTAACCTTTTTGGAAACTTCATGAAAAATGACAGTAATGTAGGATGCTGCTTCTTTTAATAGCAAAGTAATTTTCTAACTCACAATTATGGAGTTAAAGGCTCGTGTCATTAACAAAGCCTCAGATAAGAATTTCAACTCAAAAGGCCACTGTCAAATTTTACCTTCCCTAGTTAGGAATTATCAGATAAAAACAAAAGACGACTACAGTCACTGGACTTCTACAGATTTGCCGCAAAATTTGTACTGTGTGGCGAGTCACCTGATGAAAATGCATATCTGGTAAAGAATCTAAAAATATGGATTTCTCGTTCTTATTTTTAATATTATCAATATGTGGACCACTTGGGGTTTTTTTGGTGAAGGACCCTTTAAGAGAAACTTAGTGCAGATCATCTTTGATTCTTTCATTCATTCTACTTGTACTAGTGGTTTTGGATTTTACTAATGACTAAGGAAAATTATTAAATCAGGCTCTTAAAATAAATATTTACTGTTAATTGATTTTAATCTAAAGCCCACTGACTTCAACTAATTTGGGATCAGGTTAAAACATGTAAAGTACTTCTTTGTATTTTAAATTAGCCTTAAATCAGAGTTTGTATTTTAGGCCATAGTTTCATAATTAACACTCGATAAATTTGGACAATGGTAATCTCCTGTGAAACATTTATTTGAAATCTTCATATTAACTTTTCTTCGTAATTTACACTATGAATGTATTTATGTCCTTCTGGTCTTTTCTCTGCCTGATTCGTGAAGCAAAAATCTGGTCTTGCCAAAAATAAGATCAGGTTTTTGTGGAGAAGCAAATACGCACTGACTTGAGAACAGTCTGGGTAGGTTGCTGTGTTGTCAGAACACTGACAGTCATCTCCTAAATTCAGTTGACTTCAGTGGGAAGAGATTTGAGCAATAATGGACATTTAAACTTTTGGAAGTTGAGGAAAAAATATTGAGAGATTTGAAGCCTTAAGAATGCAATAGTAGACAGTGTTATAGATCTGTAAATGGACCATGTATCATAATGTTTTTGAAAGACTAAGTTTGACACAGAAAAGCTGCCTGTTAAATCAGAGCCATCACTTAACAGATTCCCCCACCCCCCGCTTTTTTTAGCACTGTAGGTGTTACTATCAGCTGTGTGCCGATGGCAAGTCTTTATCTGAACTAATGAATATGAAGAACCTGAAGAATGATAATTTTAATTTAGCCTAAAGGCATCTAATGACCAAAATATCAGTATACAAATGCACCTTGTATGGTTCTTGACACTGTAAAAAAAGCAAACAAAAAAAACCCCCACAAACAAAAAACCCCAGCAACATACACACGCTCCCCACCCCCACTTCACAAAACGAACAAAAAGCCCCCACTGACTAATATTGCTTATTGCTAACTTGAGGCTCTGGTTTTGGTGTTGTCCATATATGGTCTTTTTTTCTTCAGTTCAGGAACCAACGTACAAGCTGCTGTCTGCCAGTGATCTCAGTACTACTTGAAAGTATTTTTTTCTTTAGTTGGTTTGCTTAAGTTAGGAGTGAGAGTATGGCACCAAAAGTAAAATTAATCCTTTGAGTGTGTGTTGTCTGTAAGGAAGGAGAAGATTTTTAACACAAAGACCACGTATGTGCATCTACAATGTCATCTTGGGTTCATTAATTTCACTAGTCTCTACTCAAATAAGTGACTGGGAGCATGTATCCATAAGGTAGGGGAGTTACAAATTTGTCTTTGATAGGAAAAGCTGAACTAAAACTGGCTAGACAAGGTAAGGTAATGCTTAATGCAGATACAGCTGAGACCAGAAACTTGAAATTCCAGGAATATTTTAAAAATATTCATAGCCTATGCCTGGATGTAGGTCTTCTGTGAAAACATATTTTGAATCATAAATCATTGACTATTCCCCAATATTCATATCTCTTGTTATTTGTGATATGGAGATCGCAAATCATTGAGTGGAAATGCTGATGTCCCTCTATTGTCTTGATGAGATACTTGCACACTCTTTATTTGTTGAGGTTTGTCATGTTACTGGTTTGGGGCATGATTTCAAATAGATCTTAAAATTTGTGCAAAAGTGCAATGATAATCCCAATGTCTATCTCCAGAGTACTAATAGGATAAAATAGATTTATCTTTAGGTTAATGAGTGCTATATTCTGCTTCCACTAAGACTCTTAAGTCTGAAAATGAGTGAGCTGCTTACTTGGGTAGAATTTAACCCTATTATATCAACAGATGATGCATTCTTTTTTATTATTTCAGTGCTAATGTACTAAAAAGCAAAGGTCAAAAAATTCAGTCTTCACCTGTAAGTCAGTAGCAGATTTTCTGGACGCTTCCACATTTTACAGTGTTATCTAAAGGACTACTCGCACATGACAGTGATAAAACCTCACTGGTTCCTTTAGGTTGTCACATAGGTGTACAGGCATAGGAGCCTGAGCTGTTCCACTGTCATGTCAGCCATAGCTCATCCAGTCATCTCTTCCAGCATCCGTGGGCTTTGAACTTCAGGCCTGACATCCTATTTTTACCATTAAAAGTGCCCTCTTATTACTATACATGGAGAAATCTCAGTCACTAGCAGCAAAGGCACTTTGCTTAGATAGTTAAAGTAGTTTTGATGGGACAATATTACAGTTGGTCCGAGTCTGGTGTATTTTGGAAGGGAACCATAAGGACAAACCGCAGACCCTTATATGCTGTTGTAATACTTAATTGAAACAAACTGTGAGTGTACTGTTCTGTTAAAGCATCTTGCTGTTAAGCTGCTGTTTCAACAATAATGAGTTAAATGAACTCACAAATGAGGTCTGCCAACAAACTGTACGTGTCCAGTCTCTCTCCTTCTTTACCAGATCACCATGCAGAATTTGGTCTCTTTTTAGTAGTGCAGTTTTGTGATTCTTATTAAAACTGGTAATTTTTTCCCTTTATCTTGAAAGCTCCCTGAAAGATGAAATTGTATACTTTCTCTGAAAGAAAAAGTAAAGCAATGTACTCCCAAATCACAGAATAATGCTCTAGCTTTCACATTTTGCTGTGTTCTTTGTGGCCATGTTCCTCCTTTGTTCGTACTGGAGGTGTTTATTGTGTTTGGGGAGGAAAAAAAATAGGATCTGTTGGTAAAGACATCATGATTTATGTCAATGGGTAGCATTTGGGCAAGCATGAGTCTTTATTTTTGAGTTAGCTTTGAACCAAATGTTGCCTGCTGCAGATTTAAAAATGGTAAAATGATAGTCAGTGAATCTGCTGATCATGGCTGGTAATGTCAGGAGTGACTTGTATCTGCCTCTCTGCTGTTTAGCTTTCTTTGAAAATATAGTTAGACTGTGATTTTTAAACTGGAGCTCCACATATTTGCCAGTTTTTCAGTGGAAATTAGTGGTAGGGTGGGCAGCACGGTGGTCAGCAAAATGAAGAGACAATCTGCTTTCAAAAGGTAGCGCAGACTGGAAAGCTAAGAATATCAGCACAAGAGCTTGCTTCTACCTTAACCATTCTACCATGCTATTTGTGCAAATTGCTAGTCCCTAAAGAGTTAAAAGTGTTTGTTTCACAGGAAATTGGAAGAAATTTATGTGCGCAAGTGAAACTGAAAGGTCGAATGTGTGACTCATATCTATTGACAGATGGAATGAGCATAACATAAGAAGACAGTGACTAGAAAACAAGCAGGTTGTGTGAAAGTATTTTTAGAGACTAATTTCTACCCAGCTGTGTCTTCTATGAATGGAAGAAGTTTGTCAAAGTTACCTAGAAGTTGCCTAATAGCTACCTAGAGAAAATTAATTACACTGGTATGGTTTAAATGGATACTTCATCCCTTGGGATGAAAACAGAGTTAACATTTTCGAAGACCTCTACCTGAGATTAAAAAAAATGTGGGAAAACAGGAATTAAGGGGACATCTAAGTTCCTATTAGTGCTCCTAAACTTTTATATACCCACTTACTTCACCTCAGTTCCCCTGTTGACTCCCACTTCTGTGCTCTCTTCCCCTCTCAACCTATCTCTTCTTCAGCTTAAAATACCAGAACATACCCAACTTGCTTGTTATATAATAATGACTCATACTTTCATTGGCTTAAACTTTACCCAGTCTTTCTTTTGTGTCTTTTCATGTTCTTTAAATTGAGATTTAGCCTCTTCAGTTTTGGGTACTACATTGTGGGTTTTTTAGTAAGTTCCACTGATGAAACATGGAAAGAATGATGCTGAAACTAAGTATATAAAATCTATTTAGGAATACGAGGAGAAAGAGTTAGCAATGTTTTACATGATATATTCATTTTGCTGGACAAGCAAAGAAGCGTAATGTGTGGAAACCCATAATGCTGTATGGTATTCTGTAACCATGAAGTCTTCAGCAAAATTTGACCCAAAATATAAATATGAGCCACACAGTAAAGTACATGTGAGTGCTTACTTGTCCATTCCCTGGAAGTGCAACTTAGGTATATATTGCAATATAACATACATATTATTTGCCTTGTGTATTTCGTAGACCATGGGGTTACGTTCTGAGGCAATAAACTCAAAACTTAACAATTGCAATTTCTTCTGTTGTTGCCCTGATACACTCTTGTGGCCAGATGATCACAATCAAGTATATGATGTATAGCTGAAAAACTACATATTCCATTAATGAGTGAAAACCTTATGGCATAAGGTAATGTGCTGTTTTCTGGGCCTCTGCTCTCATCAGGTGAAAGGATGGGGAGCAGAACTCATATCTCCGTGAACACCATGGAACACTGAGGGTAGGGGCATTTTGCCCAGCTTGTGGAACTCTTTCCCTCACCCCAAGCTGTTCGGCTTATTTTCATTTATTTATTTTTTTTATTTAAAGGCATCTCCACTTCATAGGCTATTAGATGCTTTCCCTCACATCCTGACTATGTGTTGGCCTCCAGGTCCCAGACCTCCTGGTCCATAGCCAGGTGGAAGAGTGCAAATACCATGCACTGTAAGCTGATTAAACTTGTTAACAAGCAGAAAATGGAAAAGAGGAGAGAGAACCATTTGTTTACCCCAAACTGAGGTCTTTCAGCAATGTCAAAATCTGGAGTTCTTCTCTAGTTACGTTGTCTATCTCTATAGACATAAGCTACTGCTAGTATATTACGTGTTGTTTACAAGGTTCTCACATGAGCTAGCAGGATAAGTGTAGCCTACTGGAATGAGGAAAACATCTGATGCTCTCTTTTACAAGAAATGAAATCTGCAGTAAGTTAAATCTACAAATTCACTGGCATGCTAAATCACTGAGTAATAGTAAGTATGGGTATGGATAAATCCTTCTGTTAACATGGCATGTTGCTGCAATTAATATTTTCACTGCACAATTCATGGATCTATAAAGGTGAACAGCATAACTTGTTCATTAGAGTGGGCAGCAGGGAGCAACAGTAAAAATGCAGGTATTGCAAGAGCACGATATCTTTTCTGAAGTAAGCATATGCATGTAGTACATTCCATTGTCTGTAATCCTTTCTCATCCAGCACGTACGGTATTAGTCTACTCCTCTTCCTGGAGCTCATCCAAATACTAGTGGCATAATTTCCAAATTAGAATGGAAAACTTAAGGGGAGAAAGAGAAGGTGGGGGGGGGGCGGGGAAGAAAAAGACTTTTGCGAATAATCCTATAATATTCCTACAGGAATTATGTGGAAGTATTTGATATGAAAGTATTGAATGGTAAAAATTAAAAGATGGAACTCATGGGGCAAATTTTATAATTCTGACTCTGGTGGAAATACAATAGCAAGTATATGAATGAAAATGTCTCTTTTCAAGTACTGCTCGTCATTGTCTCTATTTGTTTTAAATTGTTGTTCTCCCAGCACTAAAAAAAAAAAAAAAAAAAAGATTTTCTAACTCTTCACTTGTGTTCTTAAAAAATAGTGTTTTCTCAGCTTTCCTTGAAGAATCTGTAGGAGAATACTGTTTCATATTACAAATATAAACTGAGACCTAAAATCCCATGTGCAATTAGAACTTACTTTAAATAAAAGCAGAAGCTGGCAGGTTACTATAAATGTAAAGATTACAGTAGTGGGTGCCTAAGATCTTTTTTAGGATGAAGGGAATATTCCAACTGCTGCCAGTAAATGGTAGAATACGTATCCTAACCTCATACCTCGCAAGTGGATGAGTGGTCCAATGTGGACTACAGACAGTAGTCCAATATTTGATGTAAATCAGTGCTATTCCTCTGCTGTAGGAGATTTATGCTGCTTTGTGCCATTGATGGGAGGCAGATTATTAGTGCTAACATACTTCATTTAGTGTTGGATTTGGCAGTGTTAGGTTTACGGTTGGACTCAATGATCTTAAAGGTCTCTTCCAACCTAGGCGATTCTATGATTCTGTTTCCCTCCAGTTGTGTAATCATTAATGGTGCATACAAAAAAGAGACCCTGCCTGTACTATTCTTTTCTGTGATCCACCAGGGCTTTCACAGTTCCTTCTGTTTTGAAATCTTGTCTGCATGAAGTGTTGTGAAATTTAACATCCTCCATTTGGTTTTTCATTGAGCAGTAAGTGACTCTGCAAAACACTTGAAGTAGGTTTTGTCATTGTGGCAAAATGGCAGTGCCCCACAGTCAATGGAAAAGTTGCAGGTCATTAGTAAGTAGTTTTTACACATCACTAAGAACATACAAGATATTTCTTAAATGAACAAGACGAAAATACAATTATGACTTTGCAGAATTCTAAGTTTAGGAGAACCTATGGCTGGGAGAAAATTCTTGGTGGCTGTTTCATCAGCACTAAATTCACTCCAAGCCTATTTCTGTTTGCTTTGGATTCTCACTGTCTTCACTTTTGCAAAATTTGGAAAACTGTTCTTGATACTACTATCTATACCTCTAATATGTCATTAAAAATCTGTGTCAGAGGACATCCTGATCTAAGCTAGAACCACCACTAATACCATGATTAAAACTGAACTGCATCACTGTATAGCAGCACAGGATCTAATCTGCAGCATTTCTGTTCTGATTCTGCTTTTATTGAAGCCAGCAGCCATGCTTACTGGATGCTTTAGTATTGTGTCTTATTTTAAAAACCAAATCTTCTGTGGATATGATTGTGCAATTCATGGATGTACCTTTGAGTTGAAAAGCTAATAAATGTTATTTGAAGAGGAATGAAATCATTCCCTGAAAAGCCTCATGTGGCACCAAATCTAATGAAACGCCCAACTTTGGTCCATACCTGTGTTGTGGTATGACTGTTGAAATGGAAAAGGAAGAAACTGAGGTGAACAAGGTTAACCTCCATCTGGACAGAATTAAATCTAATAACCAGAAAGAAGTAGACACAGGTTCATCTATCCATATGCATGGTTGCTGACAAAGTTGGCCATCTTGCAATAGTCATCTCTCAGATCTTGTAGAATTCTTCTTTCTGCTTTTCACCTTCTTCTCCCCAGTTTGATGCATTAAATTGTGCAGTAAGAATTTTTACTCTTCTAGCTAAAAGTTGGATAGTAGTCTTGCATATGTACCAGGAAATGTACACAACATTGCAGGTTTTTGGAAACAACAGTAGAAATACTATAATTAAATTTTAATAGGTGCTCTCACTTTGTACAATTACTTGTCTTCAGTATTCCGTTATAGGTGTTGAAAACTTCACAATCAGAGTATTATTACACAGGTAACAGGAGCTCCCACACATTCCTTTGGGAATTTTTAGACTGCTGCAGCTCTTATGAATGCAAAAAAAAAAAAAAAAAGAAAAAGTTTTCTTGAAAGGCTGTACAGAGGAATTGATGGCATTTGTATCCAGTTAATGGGGTAGCCAAGCATGCTTGTGTACATCAACACAGAGCTATACGTAAAGGTACCCTGCTACTTAGATAAAGGTCACTGGTGAATAGGTCATATGCCTGCAAGTGAAATTGTGTTGATTCCCTTTTCCCCTTTCTTATCAAAGAGAATGGTACAATGCGTGGATGGACATCATTACACAGAAGATTTTTCTGTGTCTAATTAGTTTATTTATGCTTTTCTGACAGCTTACCAGCTGTTGGTGTAGGAGTAGCACTGCATGTTAATAGTATTTCTCTTTTAACCTCTATTGCTGCCTTCAGTGAGTTTAATCTGAGTGTTTGCTTAGCTGTACACACAGCACTATTTTTGGAGATTGCACTGGGCAGCAGGGTGGACGAGAGAAGAGCCTTCAGGTACCTACACACCCAACACGAAACTGTGACAAATTTGAATTTACATGGTGTTGAAGAGGACTGTAGTCCTCTCATGAGTTTGTTCAGGAACACCTGTTATTATTCTAATGTGTTTGTTAGAATAGTAACTGTTAGCCCTCCATGCTTTGTAGGTCCACTGAATTATGAAAAACCATAAAAATCTGTTTGTCAGATAAACCTTCCCAGATGTGTTAGCTTAATAAGTCAGTTTAGAGTTTGATCCTGTTTTTATTTGGTAGGCTGCAATTTACACACCGTATATCTCAGGACAAATCTCAGCACATTCTGAGAAGAATATTTTGAATAAATATCGGGAGGTGAGGAACAGAAAGGGGGAGCAGTGAGGAAGGAAGGCATCTCACTGCTCTCTGTAGAGTGAGCTTCATCTACAGCAGTGGAGCTTCTAACAGAGATATTGCCTTCCTAGGTCTACTTCCCATTCCTTGTTCATGGCCTTTTATTTTACAGCAATAATTTTGCTCTCCTTCCTGCAGCAGGAACGATGATTTGAACAAGGCCAAGTGGAAGAACTGTAAGGGCCTTACTTAGGAATACTGCAATAAGAGTTGAGAGAAGCAGGCTTCCTTAAAGGAGTGATTCAAAATGTTAGTTTTTCCACTGGAAATACTTTGTAGTTATGTTTTAATTCTCCCATTTCTTTTTGTTGTCTTTACAGGATTTGTTTTGCCCTTTCAGAGTGGGTGGGGAGATGACATATAAACGTTCACAAGAAAAGCTTTTAGTGTGTATAGTATCATTCAGTATACACTTTGAATATTTTGATCTCTTCAACTTAATAGCGGCTACCATTGACATAGGACGAGCATGCTCTTCGTATCTTTGGAAAAAATGGCAAAACTGTTACTAGTATCAAGGGGAGCTGAATTTATTCCGAAGCTGTGCTACTGTAATTAGCGATACCTTGATAGGTAATTGACCACAAAGCCGCTCTATCACTCCCCTTCCTCAGCAGGATAGGGAGGAGAAAATACGATGAAAGGCTTGTGGGTCGAGATAAAGACAGGGAGACATCACTCAGCAATTACGGGCATGGGCAAAAAAAGACTCAGCTGGGGGAAATTAATTAATTTATTACCTATAAAAACAGTGTAGGATAAAAAATAAGAACAAATCTTAAACCACCTTCCCCCCACCCCTCCCTTCTTCCCTCTTCCCGAGCTCAACTTCACTCCGGACTTCTCTACCTCCTCCCCCCGAGCACCGCAGGTTTGCAGTCACTTCATTACAGGTTGTCTCTGCTGCTCCTTCCTCCTCACATTCTTCCCCTGCTCCAGTGTGGAGTCCCTCTCATGGGACACAGTCCTCCGTGAACTTCTCCAGTGTGGGTCCTTCCCACAGGCTACATCCTTCACAAAACGCTCCAATGTGTGTCCTTTTCATGGGGTGTAGTCCTTCAGAAACAGACTGCTCCAGCATGGGCTCCTCTCTCCATGGGGCCACAGGTCCTGCCAGGAGCCTGCTCCGGTGTGGGCTTCCCATGGGGTCACAGCCTTCTTTGGGCATATCCACCTGCTCTGGCGTGGGGTCCTCCACAGGCTGCAGGTGGATTTCTGCTCCACCATGGACCTCCATGTATTGCAGGGGCAGAGCCTGTCTCACCATGGTCTTTACCACAGGCTGCAGGGGAATCTCTGCTCCAGTGCCTGCAGCACCTCCTCCTCCTCCTTCTTCACTGACCTTGGTGTCTGCAGAGTTGTTTCTCTCTGGGCGCTGTTGCACAATTTTGGGTTATTTCCCCCTTCTTAAATATGTTATCCAGCAGCGCTACTGCTGTCACTGACGGGCTTGGCCTTGGCCAGCGGCGGGTCCATCTTGGAGCCAGCTGGCATTGGCTCTGTCGGACATGGGGGAAGCTTCTAGCATCTCCTCCTAGAAGCCACCCCTGTAGCCCCTCTTCTTCCATTTTAATTATCCAAGTATTTCCAAATATCCAACAAAAGGGGAAAAAACTAACAGGCCGTAGTACTGTGAATGCAATATTCAGAACCAGTAATGATTGCTGTCATCATGTACACAAAAATACTTATCCTGAGCCATCCTAGTAGTAGTTACTTCACGCTTCAACACCTTTTAGACAGAAAAAAGATGTGTGAAGGAGCTTAAGGGGTTTCCTTCTTGTCACAGTTTAGAACATGTCTGAGAGAAGCAAGAAACAATAGCAGAAATGACTGAATATAAACATTGTTGTGGTTCATGCTCCTGCTGAAAGGTTCAGGTCTAGCTGATAGTAGGCTGATCACGTTACAATATATGACGTGACCACAGAAATACGTAACTACTAGTCTGCTAGCTTGTAGCTGTGCAGTGCTCCGCTTTGTACCAGCCTCAGTTGGTGCTTCTGACGGCTTATGAATTAGTAGCTGAATAAACGAATAGGAGTTATTTCACATACTCATAAAAGAGAGAGAGGGTTCAAATGTTTTTTCTGTGGATGAAAATGGCAAAGCCAGGAATTCAATCTTAAGATTTTCATAATTGGTTTATTTTGCTGGGCCATTCTCAGCTCAAGATGCATTGAATTTTTAATCAGCCAGAAAAAAAACCCAAAACCATTACGTGCTCCTGTGAAGATAAGTAATACTTCGGAAATGAGAATGAGGTCAATAGAGTTGAGCAGCTTGTAAACAGAGAGGCAAACCCATTCTTCTGTACTTTTGCACACCTGCTATTTCAGACCTGCTCCCTTCCTTCCACCTTCCGCTTTGGGAAGACTCCCTTTTCCCAGCTTCCCTCAGAGGCCCAGCATCTCTGCTCTGCCATGCTCTAGAGTAGTGCTAGCCTGAAAGATGAGGTATTCCTGACTGTAACCAGAGGTGGGAAGGAAAGGAACAATTTCCCTGTTAACAGCAATTCTTGGTGTGTTTTTCTTTCATATCAGTGATTGCGTTGGTTTCCATCTTTGCTGAGCTGACACCTGCAAGTTTAGCCTCAGCACGTAGTATAAGACATCTCATGTACAACTCATAGCTGACCTATCAGACTTTCTTATGTTTAGTAGTTGCAGTGTCCACAGCTCCTCTGAAAAAGCTGTGGGACTTCATCTATTGCTTCACCTATTTCAGTGACTCTGCCTTGAAAAAAAATTGTCATGAGGCAACTCAGGGCTTTTAATGGCTGGTAGCAAGAAATAACAATGGTCGTGGAGAAGGGCTGAAAACAAAACTTGTGGAGTCCATATTACTGGGTTCTGTGCTACGGAGAAACGTGAAATCCAGGCACACGCATGCGTTATTCACTGAAGAGAGCTGAAATAATAACTCACAGGTTATTAATCCGTGAACTGGAGCCTTCCTTTGCTTTTAATAAAAGACACTGAAAGAAATTAATTCTGTCTAAAATCACTGTGTGCGCGATGTGAATGAAAGCAGACATCAGTGGTTTCTTACAACAGCGAGAGTCCCTTAGTTACGGCAATAAGCGTGCTGCTTGCCTGTTAAGTCTGTATATCTGCTATTGTTTTTCCCTTACTATTTAAGTGAACATACTCATTTAAGCAAAAATGCCAAGTGACTAATGTCTAACTACATGGAGAAATACAAAAATTGATCATTCTGTTAGAGGAATGATTTATTCTTTGTGCATAAATTCTAATGTTCAAGTGCAGCTAAGAAATAAACGTAACTTATTGCTGATAATTATGTGTGTTTCAGAGATCCAGAGCTTGTCAGAAAATCAACTGTCTTCTAGGTATTAGTGAAAAACAAAAAATATAAGGGTGCATTTATTAATAGACAATACACAGAGTCTGAAACTAAGTGGTTTGGAAAAGTACTACATTGTTTATAGTAATAAGGGCAAAGAAACACCAGAGGAAACATCCCTGTGGCTTAATCAATGATCAGCACATGAACATAAGTCAAACATTGTTTAAAATTCTTCCAAATGAGGAATAACTGACGTCAAGAGCTTGCTTGACTTCTTACCAGCTTCACACTCTGGTTGCCTGCAGTGACAAAAATACTAATGGAACACTTACAAGCAGTCTTTCACAAACTGGTGTAACTTTTGTGGGTTTTCTTTTGTTTTGTTTTTAATTTGCATTTCATCTAATTTACAGTCACAGATATCCTTAGAGGGCAGGACTCTGATACACTGGTCAATCTATATATTGTTAGCATCAACAGATGACGAAGCTGAGAACAACTAATCGTGTATTGTTAACATGGAATTGCACTTATACATCGCACGCTGCAAATGATGTTTCATCAGTAACAGTGTTTTTTGTGTTAGTAGAATGACACAGGTACAGGGCCAAATTCATTGTGCCCCTACAACCAAAAATATTCTTCAAAGTTTCTTCTGCCTCTTAGTCTTTCAGGGGAGGAAATGTTGAGGTAGGGTGGAAAAGGGATTCTCAGAATATCAGAACAAAGATACATCATGCATTTGCACAGGTGATGTGTAGTTACTGTAAAGTGCCCCAAATCTTAGCTGCCTGGTGACTGCTCAAAATCACGTTGGGTAAGGATATTCCTAAGAATTGCAGAACCAGTATTAATTTCTAGATGTGTTGTACTCTCACCTTCTATGGGCATATTAATTTCAGCTCTGGGTTAGGAAACAATTCATATCATGAAATTTTCCTGGCTACTTCTAATCATGTGACTAAACATCCCTGATGTTCAAAAGTGTCGTTTCACTTTTTTCCAGAGATCTTAAAAATAAGTCTGAAGTCCATCTTCTAGAAACTTTATGCACAACAGGGAAAGAATTTGTCTTGAGGGAAAAATAAATGTGACATGTCTGTGACTGTTTAAAAGTATTGTTTATGCAAGACTTATGTAGTTTTCCATTGAATCTATTAAATGGAAACGGAATGCATTTAGAGCAACTAATCTCAGAAAAGGAAGAGTGGATTGTATCACCCATGAAAAGAGTGGAAGTGTAATCGTTTTTGTTCCAACAGCTGGTCTGTTTTCATGACTGATTTTTCCCATTAGCAGTGTGGAAGCCCAGGGCAGAGCAGTGAGCCCACAGCACTGCACAGACAAAAAACTGCTCTGTAAGGACAAACCAAACATTTCCTTGTACTACATGGAGAGATTTTTTTTCCATACTGCCTGTTGTTCCGTGATTGAAAGAGGAGACCAAAAAGAGAGTATTCTGCCTGTGCCAGAAGCTTTGTTGTATGTGACCTTGGAAGTTACCTAATCCTGCTGTCCTTCAGTTTTCCACTCTTCTGCAATTTCTTCCATTTTCAGTATGCATATTTTCTTTTTGCTTCAAATAAATCAGGATTCCAGTGGACAACAGCCTCGTTCACTGTACAGACATAATACATACCCTGAAAGCTGCCTATTCTTTGTCGGGAACATGACAGTCATCTGAAAAATAGCTTATGATCATGCTTAAGTGGGTTTTTTTTTTCCTTCTTTTAGTGCAGTCACCTGTTACTTCAGTTGGATTAAAAAATGTTTCAAAAATGTTGAACATAAATAGATAGGGCTGCCTGGATTATTTTCTTCCAAAAATATGGAACATTTGGAAGAATAATTTGCTGCAAAGCCATGTTCTGGATAGTCTGAGTAACCTCTTTATCTCTGTGTCACTGATTTGAAACAGAGCACTATTGGGAATAATCAGCTAGCATTTGGGCCTGCGGGGGCATTAAATGAGTAAACACCTGAAAAAACCATGCACAAGATTTGTAATTTACTTAATTTTGCTTTCATTATGTCAACCTTTATCATCGCGTATGGCAAGAACCATAGTTGCGAGCAGACTAAGTACAGCTACAAATCCTGCCAGCTAGAAACTTTCAGCAAATTATCAAATGAATGTGCTGTTTTCCAGTGTTTCAATGGTAGATGTTCTGGTAGGTCTACCACACACATCCTTCTTGTTTTCTCAGAGTGGAGCTGAATCTGTTACTTAGTTTCTCAAATGTCTGAATATCTTCCAAATGAGTTTTCCATCTGTCCTTCCGGTCTTCATTTTTTCCATCATATTAACTCTGTTAGAGATAGAGAAGTGTCTAACTTTCCTAACCTGTGACCTGGGATTATTATAATGGACCTGGCAAGATTTTTTGATGGTTTGGGAGTTTTGTTTGTGGTTGTGTTTGGGGTTTTTTTTGACTGGTGTGTTGATAGGATACATCTCTTTAATAGGTAAAATTGCAATAGCTGGCATTCCCAGTTAGGCATTCCTGAGCATTGCTAAGATTCAACTGTGTCCTATTCTGTGCACAGATGATTTACAGGATTTCAAAAAAACAAGACAACTGTACATATTCAAGTGAAATAGAGATGGTTTCCTTATTTTACTGTGTGATAGTCAAGAATTCCTAATGATCAGTAACCCGTTGGAAGTAGTGGCATTCACAGGTGCTTGCTTCCCCTAAGGACTGAGGCTTCCATGCCCTTCAGTCACTACAGTTTGTTTTCATGTTTAATGGAAAACACTATACAGAGAGGAAGGCTGAACCGAGTTCTGTGAATATTCTTTCTCCATGGAACAAACCAGAATTCTTTTTGATTTATCCGTATAAGGGGGAATATGTGAATGGCTTTCTTTTTTCCTCCAGAAGGCCATGTGGTTGTAAAATGGCCCTGAAACTTTATTTCTCAAGAAACGTTGATATCTGGAGTCTGTCTGTGAAGGGAGACTGTGGAGAAAGCTGGTGAAAACGAGTCCTCACACTTTTCAGCAGAGATTAGATAGGATTGCAGTCATCCTGACAGCTATGTCTCTTGCTTTCTGTAGGCAAGGCAGAGCAGAATGGTCTCAGAAGACATTTGATTTGTTTGCTTATGTGTCCATTGCAATAGGAAAAATGTTTTCAATTTTTTTTGTCTTTACATTTACCCGATAAGGTCACCAGATCCATATTTTTGTGATAATATAAACATTTACACAAACTCTGTATTTAATACAAAATACAGTGGGAAATGGAGTGCATGTAACAGCTGGAGAGGTCTGTATGTATCTATTATGCTGTAGGATGGTGGGACCAGAAATTGGCCCAAAATTGTAGCTGAACCAGAAAATATTGTTAGCACTGGAACTATAAAAATATCACTGGAGAGCTGCAATACTTACTGTGTGTCTGACAATCCATATGTAGGCTGTTCTACTCATTGGTCAAAATTTTGCATTTATTTGTAACAACTAATTTAAAGTATGAAACTTTCTAGCTGAGTTGTCCATGTGTTGCTAACTTGCCAATAGTGAAAACTGTAAGCCTGACTTTTGTTGACCAATATATTTTTCTTTCTTGTTGGTTTAATAATAATGCTACAGAACTACTCTGTCTGGGGAGATCACAGCTGCCTGAATCACAAGGGTGCCCTGAAATCATGCAAATAGAACTTTTCTACAGGGATTTGGACAAAGTGTAATTTTTATTTTTTTTTTTCCTGTACATAGGTTAATTGGTTCTTGAGAATTTGTTCTATTTGCTAGCATAGCATTCCTGCAAAAATGCATTTGAATGTGAGCTTAACATAAAAACTATTTCAAAACTTTGCCTACATCATGTGAAGTTTATCCCTAATGAACTTCTGCTTGATAAGGGAATTCCTACAGAAATAGATTAAATATTCACAGTAGTAAGAACAATGCTTGATATTAAAATACTAATTTTTATAGTGTAGCTTCATTTTTCTATTTTACAAATGGGGGATACGGTTAAGGGGAAAAAAAGAAACCAGGAAGAGTGCAGAGTATATTTCCAAAAGCAGACTTTCATGGGGTTTTTCTCACTGTGAAATGAATGAAAAGATTCTCAAAAATCTCCTCATGTGGTAATTTCTCTTATTAATGTTTCTAAATTGAGCCATATGGGTTTGCTTATGGTTTTAGAGCAAGCTGGTGTCAGAGCTGAGAACTGAACTCTTATTCCCTGAGTTTCAGGTCTGTTTGTTCCCTTAAGTCTTCATTTAAATGATTTTTATTATGCACTTTTGGGCAGAGCATTTAGATTCTTGCATGTAAGCAAGAATCTTCAGAGTGCTTGGAGAAAACGGGGCTTACAACGGTGCTGGCTCCGGGAAGAGTTTCTATGGTGAGAGCGTCTCTTTCCTGTTTCATCCTTTGCACAATACCCACTCACTGTATCACTAGAAATACTTCAGCCTGTGTGCCAAATGAATTATTAAAAGTGAAATCTGGCCCCACTAATATCAGACAAAACTCCCTCTGACTTCAGTGGACCGACACGTATCACCCCATGACTTGTAAACATGCAGATGCAGTGCCAGTACTGAAAAGGGAGTGGACCTGCGTGTAAAGATTTGTTTGCTTTATAAAATATGCCTGAAACCGGTTACCGTCACTGTGGCTAAAGACATCTGGTTTTAGCTTTTTAGCTTTCTTCTAACACATCAAATTCAAACATTGAATCTTATGATCTCTGTATTACTAAGTCTTTACCATTCCAAAATAAAAAGGAGAAGTTATGTAGGCATAGTTTATGATTTAGCCAAATAATACACAGACGCAGTGAAACAGGTTTATTAGCAGTCTGTCTCACACTGTATGTTGCTTGGGTTAGGGGAGTTAACAGCAAAGATGGTGTAATCTTACAAGCTGACTAGGGAAAATTACAGAATCCCTTCTGGATAAACAACATTAGAAATGCATTTTTTTTTTTCCATATACTCTTTTGTCCTTACTAAAAGATTTAAGTTAATCAAAACCTTGGAGATTAAATAATTAAATCTGTAGATAACCACAATTTTGTATTGTTAATTAGTTGTAGAGAGGTGCCATTTTCATAGGATGCAGAGTCCCTAAATTTAGCTGTGGAATATTACATTGATCACACACAAAAAAACATCATTGATTCTCTGGGGAAGGCTTGGACGTCAGTATGTGCGTTTTGGCTCAGACCACCTTTCACCTATTAAAGGGGGTTCCAGTAGATTTTTATCCTTGCTGCACATAGCAACAAAATGTGATTTGCCATCCTTAACCCTTTGAACATTTTCAGCATTTTAGCAGGATGATTCACACTTACTCAGTTACCTTGCTTTCAGGCCCTGTATTGTATCTGAAATCTTTATACCAAAAGTGCTGCATTTTTATCCTCTGCTGCTCTCTCAATTTTTTTATGTATAGTATACATGTTTAAATATTTAATATACACTGAAGCCATTACAGCATGGCTGTAAAAAAAATCTGTAATAGTACACCTTCCTACTATGACACATATTCCTTTCTTTAAATGACTTGTAGCATTTGTAAATGAAACTCTAAAATTAAACCCTGACATAATGCAAAATACTGTATTTTACTTCACCTGTGTAAGTTTACCAGTGAAATGAATTACAGCATTGTGCAGAATATTTTTATTGCTGTGTAGATCTTTGCCATCATGCAGTATGATAATTCTCAGATCTTTTTTCAGCAATCACTAATTAAGTGTAACAGGCATGCATCCAGACACTCCTGAATTTTAATCTTCATGTTTCTTAATGAGTTGATCAAATATTACACAGAATGTAGAAAAAATAAGGAACTTATTTAAAATACAAATACATAATTTGTGTAATTGTCCAGCTAATAAATTATGTCCAAATATTGTGATTGTTCTTGCAAATACTTAGGGATGTGTACATGCAAACGGTGGAAATTATCCATGTGTATACATGCAATTAAATATTCTATACACATAGTTCTCCATAATTATTTTCAGAAGCATGCACAAAATTGAATTTTTCAGAATAGTTTTGGATCTAGACACAAGTCCTGCTTAAAAAGAAGAACAGAAACTAGTTATATTAAAAAAACATTAATAATGTGTAATCAAATTTGATAGAAGGAAAATTTAGATAACATCCAATACCACTAACTGTCACCCAATTGTAGCGCCAGCCTTTCCTAGGTTCTGAAATGATGGAAGAACTTCTTTCCTCCCCGTCCTCTCTTTTTGCTGATGGGAAATTCCTGGCAGCTGAAGTGCCTAATATTTGACCTGCTTTAAAATGTATTGCATGATTTTGCAGAGTCAAGGAGCTTCCAGTAGTTCAGATAAGCTTTCAGCAAGGACCTAAACATCGTGCTGCTTAGCTGAAGTGATGTTTTGATGTTCAATATCACTTAATTTTGCTTCATTCTTCTCCATCTTAAAAAGCATGTACACTAACTCAGTATTATTTATTGAAAGAAAAATGAAAGTAAAAAATTGTCAGTTGAGAGAAGCAGTTATTTTTCCCCGTATCAGTGGTATAAGCACAGTGCTGTGTTTCTGAACGGTGAGGGCCAGCCAGAGTTCTGTCTCTGTTGTGTACAATGTGATTTAGTTGGGTTTAGTTGATAGTTTTATTTTCCAAATCCTTGGGCTCATAAAGGCTGGGAAGACCACAGAGACAGATTGCTCAGGCACTGAAGAGAGAGAATGTCTTGTGCTATTTAGCAGCAGCCTCTCAGCCTGATTTTGTCAGAGAGAGACAAAAAGAAAGCACGAGCATATGCAAGAAATGCTAGTCATGGTGCTTAACATACAGTTGGCAGGCAGTTGAGCTACTTCTGCGTTAGCAGGTGGATAAATAGGAATGGATCTGCAGAGTAGAACAGCTGGTGCTGAGGACCTGACATCCCCCCCATCATGCCTGTGTTGGAGTGGTTTTGCTTCAGCCTAGCTCTAGTCTAGTCCCATGGGCTGCTGCCTGCCCCTCTGCAGCTGGAGTGTGGTAAGCGAGCTCCAGGCAGAATCCAGTTTGTGGTCAGTGAGACCACTCCACGGTACGAACCAAGGCAGAGTAAAAGGGAACGGTCAGAGACTCGCCTCAGAAGACAAGTTCTAACCTGTGCTGAAACAGGAATAGACCTTCACTCTCACTTTCTGTGTATCGGACACGCTATACGTGAACCTGAACCCTGCAGAAAAAGCTTTTGGGAAAGGCATGTTTATGGATTATTCTTTGGCTCTTACATGTAGCTATGAAAGTAAAAGAGCACAGGAGAATCTCCACACTGAGATATTGCCCTTTCCTTTTTACAAAATCCCCTCCACATCATGGTCACGGGGGTATTTATCTACTTACTGTAAAATACTTTGCAGTGGTGGCTACATACATATTCTGAAACTTTGAGATTAAAGTTTTTTCTTTTAGATATTGTGGACTATCTCTTGAATCAATTCAACTTTTCAGATGATACAAAATCCATGTGTTCTTTTAAGTGACAATTTAGTTTAACAGATTAATTAAAAATAATGCAAAGTTTAAGTGGGACCAGCATTTCCTTTTGCAATTGGAGTATGCCAAGAACAAAAATGTCTGGCAAAGGCTATTCACTGAGAAGAGGCAGAGTTCGAGAAATTAAAAGATGGATCAGGCAAAAATAAAAATAGCTCATTTTCACCGCTGCCTCACCTGTAGCAATGAAATGGGTATCTTGGGAGACTGACAAATCTTCCCCTGCAGCCCCTCTACCCCACCAAAGTCTCTTGATGCATGCCAGTGCTTGGGCATTTTCCATAGGCTTTTCAATTTTCTTCACTGTTCTTTTATGCTTTAAGCAAGGTAAAGGATGTAAGAGCTTTTAGAAATTACAAATGCTGTAGCTGAAATTTGTAACCACTGTGAAGGGTCTCACACTTCTGCTTTTTTTTGTTATTATTATTCTCTCCCTGTGAATATTATTTCCTTCTTTACATAATGGCACAGTTTCACAGCAAGAGTCATAAAGGGTCCCCTATCCTGCCTATCACTCTCTGATCAGAATATTTTCCTGGGAGTTTGGACCTGTGAATTCAAACTCCCTTAAATTAAAGAAGGGGATAAGCTGATCAGTAAGAAAAACATGAGTCAAGTTTTAGATGCAAAGCTCTTCCCTCAATTATCAGTAGTATTTTTATGTGAACTAGAAAGCAGCTGTTAGAAGTAAAATTTGGTGAAAAGAAGTAAGGCAGACTAAACATTTATTTCATAGAGTTGTTTTTATCTGGAGGATGGGTCTGCATCCATTAGATGTGGCTGCAAAGGCTAAACTGTCCTTTTTAAAGTACTCCATCTGCAGTGTGTCAAAAATAGTAATGTCCTGTACATGCTTAAATTTTTGGCAGCAAAGTAACACCTTAATTTCTTTTACAGTAAATCTATAGATAAATTACATAGTGACATGTAGAGCAGATGTTTCTAAAAATGCAAAGAAAGTCCAGTCTATTCATGTTGATGTCGTAGCTTTTGTCTTTCAAAACAGAACTAGTTAGGCAATGCAGTCATGGTGGAGGCATGAATATTTGAAGAGTCTCTGTACAAAGTCAACACCTTCTATCAATGGGTATGGACATGACATCTACAAATAAGAGGAGAGCATATTTCAAATTCCCCTATAGAAACAATAAAGCAGTCCCTTTAAAAGTTTTCAAAGTGAGGGACCATTCTTGTATTCAGAGTTCCAGCATAACAGGCTTGACTCATCGACAGATGACACATCAAGCACAGGGAATTTGAAAAAGCACTGCTTAACCTCACTAAAAAAAAAAATCATACTTTTGAGAACAGGAAAGAAGGAAAATTGCTTTCTGATCCTTGACTCCACTGTGTTCAAAAAGGGTAATGAATGTTCTGATAAAACATACTTCATTGGACAAATAAATCTGGTTCAAACTGACAATGTTATGTAAAGGGATGTCCAAGTCTGTTTAAAAACCATTTTGAAGCAGAACAAAAACATACAAACTAAAAGTCCAGCAGGAAGCAAGAAATTAAATTTGCCTGTGCATTAATTTTTTTTTGTTGTTGTTTCTCTTGTAAAAACTTAGTCTTTATTTTAAAAATATTCTACATAACAAGATGTCTGACACAACTGGGCAACTCCTGTTGTAGCAATTTATTATAAATATGAAAAGAAGTGTTTTAATTGCAATAAATGGAGTATAATTGCTTTTTTTTTGGTCCTACAATGTTTTCTATCCTGTAATAAGTTTAGATCGATGTTTGGAAACTTTTGGTGGCGTCAGAGGCTGCTGAATGCTCTCTCTATATTAAATCCTGCAGGAGCTACTGCCTGCTTCCAGTTTAGTTGCCATCAACCTGGGTAAATGGCCTGGAAGTAGGTTGCCACAGATATTTTTTATTTCCCTCTCCCCACCAGGTTATTCTAGTATGTTTTTAAGGGTTTCATATCAGTTGTAGGAATGGCAGTGGGTTCTTGGCTTTGGCATTAGTTCCTTCAGGAAAATAAATTTATCACTAAGTCGCAGTAGTGTTCTGAGACCTCAGCCAAGATTGAGTTAGTGCTCACCTCAGATACTTTGCAATTCGGAGGCTTGATCTCTGATACCCTTCCTTATATACTGCTGGGTTAGTCTCTGTTAAGTCAAGGAGGTTACTAGGAACAGCTTATTACATAGTTAAAGTAATAAAATTTTGTGTGGCCCCAAGTAATTGAATCAGAACTAATGATAGGGTTTTTTTTCCTAGAACGTGTTGCAATTGCCTGTTTTTGTCCAACGTTTTAGCTAACATTGATTTGTTAATTATCTCGGATATGTTTTCTTGGTTTCTCTCCCTGTCCTGCAGGGACCATGTTTGTTGTCTTTAGTCTGGTGAAACTAATTTCTCATGATGCAAATAATATAAAAGTTTAACCAGAACTAAATTGATGTATAAAACATAGTCACATATAAAACATTCATGGTGATGGTAAGAATGTTTTAAAAATAAATTATCTAGGATGAGAGATTTTCTTTAAACCTCACAGGTCAGTCTTTTCTTAAGTTTGTTTTGCTACATTCAAAAAGTGTCAAATCTGAGCTAAACAGAGTATATACACTAGAGCTGTTCTTGTTTCTCAGGAAGGGATTCCTGGGTGATGCACTCAAATGTGAGTTTAAAATTCCAGATGCCCTTCATTTCTGATTTTTAGATTAACGGGCATATGTGATAAAATCTATGTTACTCCATAGTTCAAAACAACAAAGGAGATATTGAAATTTTTTGTCCACATAATCTGTATTGTAAATGTAATGTAGTAATGTAGATAATAAAACCTGCATCCAGTGTCAGGTGGTTCCTAATAAAAGGTCCTTTCTTAATTTTCTAGTTATGTCCCTGTTACACCCTAAGTCATGTTAAATGGCTTATGGAGACATCCTTTCTTCACCTCATTTTTTTCATACCTTTTGCTTGTTCTGCATGGGTAGAATAATGTTTAGCTGTTAACTGATACCAACAACAACTTATTTACCTCTCCACCCTCTCTTCCTGCTGGCAGCTCAATAAAGCAGCATTGAGTGCTGTCCCCTCCAGCACTCTGCTGCTCATCACCTCCGAGCCCACTTTTATCTGCTACAGGATAAAGTACTAGAACATTTGTGATATGTTGTGAATTCATTTCATAAAGTGAAATGTAAACAGTGTTAATCTGTAGCTGAAATAGAAGACAGCTTAGATGTTTTAATTTAAGGTATTTGTAAGAAACTCAATAGCTAGTTAAAAAAGAATGAATCACATAGGATTTTAAGCCCCATCTCCCGCTTCTCATATAAACATGCTGTAACAATTGACCCATTGTCCTGATTATGCTGCCTTGAATATGAGCAAAGCCTTATGAAGGAGGTTGTAGACTTCTGGTGAAAACTTTCATACTGGCTCAGGGGAGAGGATTGTGTATGTACTTCTTTTAAGTACAATTCTGCCCACATCTACAACACTTTTGTCTGGACTACACCAGTGCAATATATGAAAAATTGTTCAAAAAAACCCCAAACAAACAGACTTTAAAAAAAGAACACACGTCACCACCCTACCCAAGACCCAAACACTATACTCAGCCATTCACAGATGGACAACCCCAAGAATGAGCATTCCTTTTGTCTATCGCACCAAACAGAGCAACATGGTATCTTGCATCTCGTTTACAGCTTTAAATTGGTTAGAAGATAAGAGATGTATTAGATCATTATTACTGGCTTGGTTCAATTGCTTGAAAATAACCATCTCTTGAGATGCAATGGAGTATCTGAGGCAGCTGCATGAGGCTTGCAGATGTGATCTATGGAAACCTGTAACCTTCTGGGTTAGCAGCTAGAGGCCAGCGTGAATATCGTAGACCTTGTCAAAAAGCACTAGGTACCTGTTAAATACATTGAACTTTACGTTTTCCAGGGTTTAATGCACCTTAAACAGCTTTAGAAATCAAAGGGACAGTAAGCTTCAGGATTACTTCTTTGAGTACTTTCTATAAACCCCTAAAATTGTGTCAGTCTGCATAGTAGGAATTATGCATTTCAACCTTTCCTAAGGTTATCCACATTTGTTAAAGTTAATATAAGTTATTACAGTTGGATAATGTATTTATTATTAATGATTTATCTGACACAGCTGGCTCTTTCTTTTTTTAAGAATGACGTATGAATAGATCCAATGGAAGGAAAAAACCAAATCCATATTTTGCAAAACGTTTCATTCTGGTATAGTTTTTCACTCCCCACCCCCCAAAGGACTATTATATGAAGTGGTGAGAGATGTAAGCATTGGTGAAAAATTTAGGTTTTGAAAAGCCTATCTACTTGGGTAGATAATGTGCAGTTTTTTACATCAAAATATAAAATAAAGCATGAGTGTGGGAACTTATGCATAGGAATATCTAGGAAGCCATTCTGGGAATCATGGAATCATGGAATTTTTAGAGTTGGAAGAGACCTCTAGAGATCATCTAGTCCAACTCCCCTGCTGACGCAGGAATGCCTAGAGCACGTTACTCAGGACTGCATCCAGGCGGGTCTTGAAAATCTCCAGAGAAGGGGACTCCACAACCTCCCTGGGCAGCCTGTTCCAGTGCTCGGTCACCCTCACCGTAAAGAAGTTTTTTCTTATGTTTGAATGGAACTTCCTGTGTTCCAGCTTGTGCCCATTGCCCCTTGTCCTGTCACTGGGAACCACTGAAAAGAGTCTGCCTCCATCCTCCTTCAACCCACCCTTTAGATACTTAGAAGCAATCCTATTGTAGCTAAGAAATATTTCCATAGCCAATAAGTTTCTTCTGAAGGAAAATTTTTGCTTTTTCCAGGTGGAAAAAAAAGGTTTTACTAACCGGGTATTGCCTGTTTTAAGAATCACATGTGTTTCAACTCTTAATTTTTCAGCAAATGATCTAAATGCAGCATACAAGACCATCCATTTGGGAGATCTCCTCGACTTAGTGAAGTCTGACAGCATGAAAAAAGGCTTGGAAGTGTTTGCATTTTCTTCACACTTGCTGAGCAAACTGACAAAACATTAAGCATCACAAGTGTTAACACTATTTGTTTACGATGAAATACTAGGTTTTGCTGCAAGAGTAGAAAATAGCAGTAGTGAAATATCACATGGTGCAGCTAAAGAAACTCTTGGGAGACTTACAAAAAAGCTAGCAAGACAAGAATCAGCAGAGGAAAGATTTGTCAGCCAGATGCTTACTTCGAAATTTGTGATGTACATTTAATATCTCTCTTTCCCTTTTCTAAAAGTGGGGAGTTGCACGTTTGCTAAAATGTTGTTGTCCAAAACATTATTGTATATAAGTAAAACAATTTAATATAAAAATCAAGACCATTGCTTCCAGCTGTGTGGGTGATATTTCTAATACTACCTGAATCCACATGGATGGAAACACAATAGAAAAATGAGAATGTCTACTTTGTGTAGAAGAAATAAGGAAGGACAAACTTTTTTATATCCTTAGCACTTTGTATAAGAAAATATGGTTTTACACAAATGAATTTTTTTTAAATATGCCAAGCCTACTTTCCACGATAAGTTACCCACCATCCATAAAAACTAACTTTCTGATTATCCCTTTAATATATTTATTTCTCAGAAATTCTCAACCATTTATTGTCTTCTCCCTTCTGTAGCACAGAAGGATGTAAACTGGTACGAAGCTAGTCAAGAGTTATTTAATATCTATGGTCAAGCAGGGAATTTATCTAGAAGAAGGAGGGTTCTCTTGGAATCCTTCCCCTCAAAACCTAAAGCCTGTCAGACCTTGGCACTACATATACATGCTATATAAAGATAAACTTGTTTGGGAGTCATGAAATTTTCACTGGAAAGTTAAAATTACGCAGATGTACAGTTGAAAATTATGCCTTGTTTAATTGTGTGCCTGGAGATCGATTTTTGGGTACTGACATTTGAAAATGTTAGCCTTTGCCTAGAAATTATTCCATGATAAATCTGTTCAACTAACAAAATATTCTGTCCAAATATCTGTCATAGTTAACAGAACCAGTATTGATGCAGTGTCTTATATTCAAGTTATTTCTTATATTTTGTGAATTTCTTTGTGATTTGATTTTCTTTGCCAGCAATCAAGGTGGGTAGGAGAACTGTACAAGAGCTTTTTTCCCAGCACTTCTGACCAAATGAATGAACAAGGGTTCTAAGAGTTCCAAACAATTATGCAGATGCAAGAAATTTGTTGGATAAGACAGAGGCTTTGTAAATATGTTAGTGGAACTTAGACCTTTTTCTTCTTGATAAATTTAGTACTAATGAAAAGTTTGAGCTATATTGGTATTGAAAAATATTGAAGATACAAAAATTTTCTGAAGTTGTATTTCAATTTTTCAAATGGAAATCCTAAACTTTTGAGATACTTTGATTTATATTTCATTATTTCTAGGGTTTTTTTATTTTCCTATTTTTTTCTTCTCTTTCAGTGAGAGGGTTGTAAGGCTAGAAAAGCAATGTAAATAGTGAACAGAGAACAATGGGTTGTTTAATTTTTCTATTATTTTTATTAAATGAACTGCTAATGAAACTACTTGTAAGAATCTCCAACTTAAAAAAACCCCATATTTTCTGTACTCTCACTTGAAGTATTTCACTTCAATACAACTATTGTGTCAGTGCTGGAAAACAGTATCCTCCTCATACTTTTATATAGTCCAGCATGAGGAAAGCCACGCGTGCTCTAGGCGGACAAGAGAAAACAGATATAAATTAAAACATGAGAGGTTCCAACTTTGATTCAAGGAAAGCCTTTTTCACCTTAGGGCATTGGAATAGTGGAGCAGGTTGTCCAGAGGAATTGTCCAGACAAAAGTCTTGAGAGATTTTTCAAGACCTGACTGGTTCAAGCGTGGAGCAACTGTGTCTAATCATATGGCAGACCATGCTCTGAGCAGAAGGTTGGACTAGATGAACTGCCAATGTCCCTTCCCATCAGGGTTATTCCATGCCTTTAAGATCCTGTGTTCAAGCTTGTGTTGTCTTAATATCCATAATCCTTCTAAGACTCTTTTTTTTTCTCTCAAATTATCAAGAAGTATGCCACTTACACTGTTTGGTTTGACAATGTGATGCACAATAATTGAGGACTAAATGGAAATGGCTGATATATAAGAAAACAGAATTTTACATTGGTCTTAGAACACAGGCTGTAGTGTGTTTTAGTAATGAAGTGAATACCTGAAGCTATGTTCTGGGAGCATGGTGATCTGTATCCATGGTACTGTTGCCACTTGCCTAAATCATACAGGGACAGTAAATGTTTAGAAAGGAAAACTTTAGCTAGGTGATGGTCATCTCTGGTTCCATCTACTGTCGATGAAAGGAAGGAAAGAGTCCTGCTTTCTGGTGGAGACTGGTCCATGAAGAGTCCTGAAGTTAGGTGTGTTAAGCTAAAGCTAGTCTTTATGATTATTTCTCAGGTTTCTAGCTCTGAATTTTTTGATACTTGGACATGAGTAAGGCACTTGTCTCTTATCTCATTCTTTGTTTTCTATATAGACAAAGCTATACGTGCAATGACACTAAATGCAGGTAAAGATATAATTACACAGATATAAATAGTTTACAGTTAAGTGACAAGTTTGGATTGACCCTTCATGAATATTTAATGAAGATAAAATGTGCTAGATTAATCCAACTCAGGCCTCAGAGTTGCAAAAATGATTTTGTAACCTCTCCATGGAAAAAGTATTGATTGATTTTTGTCCATCAATTAAACTGGCTTCTTATAAAACACAGAGATGTTTTCAAGAAATCCAAGAAGATGAAAAAACTCCTGGAAGCAAAATATATTAAGATGATATGTCACTGAAAACAATTCTGTTTTCAGAGACAAAGTAATAATTTTGGCTGTCACAACTATGAAATGTCTCTCTGGCTGTGTACGCACAAGAGTTAAGGTCAGCAAAGAAAGTTAAGTCTATACTTTTCTGATAAATCGTTATATTTGCGGTGTTCTGTAAATGAAACTCCCACAGAAGATACATTCATGACAGTAGTTGATTTTATGCCTACATTTTTAATCTATTTCTTCTGTGAACTTTTGCAGAGTTGTTGCTGTTGTTTCCTTTTAAATGAGAAGGGGATCCCTTATTTAATTTCATCCTGTCTACAGATCAATAATTTGATATTCTTTTTGACAATGGGTAAGGTAGATTTTTTTTATGCCTCCCACACTCTTAATTTTAAGTCACTTTCATTGTAATAAAAATTTAAAAGCATAAACCAATGCATTTCAAACATAAATGTATGAAAAATATTATTAAATGGTTAACCACCTGTTCTGGTCATATATAGAAACATTTGTAATAAAGGTGAAATTGAAGTAATTAAATTTTTTTTCGTATTGCAAAGTTTAGTTCTGTGTCCCAAAACCAAAGTAAGCCATCTACACTTGCACATTGTTTGTATTGCACTACACAACTTTAAAAATAGAGAAAATTTAATTATGTAGGTGTTTGTTATGGAAATACAGATTTGATTCTTATCTTTTGGGGCTCTGTATCTTCTGGGAAATATCCTTTACATTTGGTGATAGATGGGAGAACTGTTGTCTGTATTAAGAGGAATAAGATTTAGTCAAGTTATTAAAATTGTCCAAAGCTGAAGTAAGGTCTAGAAATAATGCAGAAAGGCCTCCTTCCATTTTAATTCCATAGCAATTTCCCAAACTTTGATGTGGAGCAAAATATTTACCTGGGGAGGTGGGGGAGGGGTTGCGGGTTAAATATTCTGTTCAAATATATTGAACTGTGTTTAGGTTTTCAATATTTTATCAATTCTAAAAGAAACTCTTACTCACTCTTTTTTCCCCCCTTCCTTCCAGTGGACACTACTGACCAATAATTTTCAAGCAATCTTTTAAGTCCCATTATATTTATGAGTTAGTAATATAGATGTTTTACTCAGTTTTTCAATAATTTATTTCATCCCAGTAATTCCACTGTAAGGGCATAAACTGGATTTTGCAGATGGGAGACAGTTTTACCCTATCCATCTCCCAGTTTCACCGAAAAAAAGAAAAACCCTGAAGAAATTGAGTTCCCATCATCAGAGTTGTTGGAGTTGTAGAACAACACGCCTTATTTTTCCCCTTATTCTGTGAATACTTCACAGTACTGATTGCTCTTTGCCTTGAGAATGTTTCTCATCTCTGTATGAAAAAGGCAGTTGTTCTTTTCACTGTCTGAATCATGAGCTTTTACAAACAAAGGATCACTGGTGTTGGGTAAGCAGGGATGTATGCTCTACGATGAGCAATTTTGGTGAACTGTGTAAATGGAAAGAATTCTACATGAAGTGCGTTGGCCCTGCCTCAGCTTCAGCCTTTTGCCGTAATGAATTTCATTATGGCCAGAAGACTCTCACATGTTGATCAGGCAGTAAAGTGAAAGGAACTGAAGAGGAAATGTTGGGAAAGTCCAGCCAAAGCAATTCATTGTTTTACGCCTAGAGCATCGTAAAGGTTTCTTTCTTAGCCTTCTATTTCTATCATATATCAAAAGATTCTTTTTTGGCGGTCTCTGGAAAAATTTCCTTTTGGTAGATTTGGATGTGCTTCACATGGTTTGCTTACTTCCCTATCACGTTAATGTTTTCAAAATAAACTTAGATGAAATTGTAGAGAATAAATTGCTTGAATTGATCCTGTGCAGATAGCAGTATGGTGTACCTTATGTAAGAAATTTTTGGCATTGTGATCTCATATTTGGCATTTCCAGAGGTAGAAGTCATCTCCATCAGGGAACTGATGCCTGGGGATCTTCACTGTTCCCTTCTTTCCTGATGGGAGGTGAAAATATAGCTAGAAGGAAGCAGACATAAAGGAAGCTCCTCTGTCTATTCATTCTTCCCTCCTTCACCTCCTAAATGAGTGCAAATGAGGAAACCCTATGACCTGTTGTCAGTCTGAAACTGGAGAAGTTATTTCTTTCCTGAATCACATCTGTCACAGCTTGACTTTATTTAAATCTAAGCTTTGATGCCATATCTGTGTTGTAATGTAATATCTTTGTTGGACACCAGCTTCCCTCCTAAACAAAGGTAACCTGCATGAGATGGACAAAGGGAAGGAACTGTGAAACCAAGGGCAGAACTGGAACACAGTATTATTAAAGATTTGGGCCATCAAATCNCTGGGGAGCCCAGAACTGGACACAGTATTCCAGTTGTGGCCTCACCAGTGCCGAGTAGAGGGGGAGAATGACCTCCCTCAACCTACTGGCCACACTCTTCCCTATGCAGCCCAGGATTCCATTGGCCTTCCTGGCGACAAGGGCACATTGCTGGCTCATGGATAATTTACTACCTACCAAGTCCTTCTTATTCTCAATGCTCACATCATCTGGCTCCATTAAGTTAATGAAACCCCATCTTAAAATAAATATTTTTGCTCCAACTGAGGATCTTTTCCAGACTCCCACTCTTTTGATGCATAGGAGGCTTCTTTTAAACTTATTTATGGACAGCGCATGCGTACTTATTCTGTTGACACATTGACCTTTCACATAGCCTTTTTCCTGACTGCTTTCTGTTCTCTGGTGTGTTTCTAGGGAACAAATTTATATCCTTCCTCTGCTTTTCCCTCTTCCCAAAGCTTTCATTCTGTTGAGCAAACTAAGCCAAGATCATTTTGGTCTCATCTTTCTTGTAATTATTCTATGAATTCTTCTGTTTCCTTGCTCCAGTAAAGTTGTTCTTATTAATGATGGATAAATGCATGGGGTATTCCAGGTAAGACTTTATCTTTTGAGAATCTCATGCTCAGAATTAAGCCAGTGCTGATATGATATGGAATTGATTTCCTTCTTATTTTCAGAGAGACTAAACCAAACATCAGTGAGTATTTAGCAAATAAAAGGTATGCTTTTGCAAACACTGACGCTTAAGTTGCCATACATAATGATAGCCTTTGCTGTCAGTCAAAAATATTTCCACTCCCTAAAACAAAGCATATTTTTAAGTTTGTGCTTGGAGAGGAATGTCTCAATCCTGGTACTTGGCCATCTTCAGCAAGTTGTCTATATATAAACAGATATTAATACTTTCTTGTCCAAAATTATGGACCTAAATGTCCCTCCAAACTAAGTTCAAAACCATGCATAAAATTCTTCCAATTCTGTTTTGAAGTATCAGTCCACTTATATCAGCTGATACGAGAATTTGAATGGTGTGTAAGTTATAATTTGAACTGCGAGTTGTATTTTTCCTCTAATTATTTTATGGACATAACAGTATAGCTTTAAAAATATCTTCATAGGTCATGTCCCTGTTTTTTTGCTTGCCTCACACATGTTGTCTGTTGGTTAGTGTCCATCTCAAGAAGGATTTTATAAAGAAAGAGGGAATCTTATACTAGTAAGATGGATGATGGAATTTCTCAATATAACATCTGTATATATATAAAATCCTGTAACCAGAACCCTATTGTAATTGTTAAAGCAGAATGGCCTGAAAGATGATGGCAAGTCTGATATACAAAAAATTTAGGAGAAGTTAACTCATGACACAAAAAAGGGCAAAATTTGATGGTTTGACAGTGGGCAATTCAACCTGTTTTAAAAGGTTTTGATTCCTGGCTCTAATTATTACTGTTCCTCCTTTCTAGATACTAATGCCAGGAGAACTCCAAAAGCAGACTGTACAGTGGAATGGTAAAAAGGAGGTGTTGGACTTATAGAGAGTAGCTTTATCAAATATAGATAAAATTTAAAAAAAATGTGAAGGGAGCAATGCCAGTCTCACACCAGGATTTAAGCTAGTCTTTTTTTCTTTCCTGAGGCAAATCTGATGCAGAACAGTTTGGACACTAATGTTGCTGTTGAGACTGCTCAACAGTCAAATAATTCATGTCCTTGGAAACTCAAATGCTGTCTCTTTGCCTAATACGCCATTTGGATGTGGCAGTACACAGAATCTTGTACAAGACGTCACTGGAAAACAATGATATTTTCTCTGTGAATTTTACCTGTCTAGACATGCTGATTATGTTTATCTTTCTCTGAGGTATTTTTGACTGCTAGCGTTGTAATGCAAACAACCAGTAATACTTATATACCTCCATGAACCCAGGGCAGTAGTTGCATTATAGCTAATGCTCATCAAAAATAGAAAAAAGTCTGACTGAAGTTCGTGCACCTAGGTCATCTGCTGATACCTACTAGCTAACGCAGAATGTTTCTATCTGGAATGAAATTTAAGACCTCTTAATGCCTTATTTATCATTTCCTTGAAGATCATTGCTGACTTGAGGACATTGTTAAACCTGTGATTGTTTTTAGGATCAACGGTTCTTTCAACAGCTTCCTTAAAACTAGTCGGATACAGCTTAGCTTAGTAACTCACTTTCCACAAATACGGGTTTAAGTCATGTGCCAAAGAAGTAGTATTTTCATATCTGTCTAGTTATAATGTATACTAGTAAAGGGAAAGACTAGCACCTCGGCTTGTATAGGTTAGCCAACCTCTGCTGGTTCAACCTTCTTTTATGAAGCCGTTGGAGGATATCATCTGTCAATTGCAGAAAATCATGAAGAACAGACTGGTGCAGAGATACAGTGAATGCGGCTTCTCAGAGGAGCATAAGGACAACAGTGTTCACTTGCAAGCAGACAAATGTCAAGAGGATGGATTATTTATGCGAGTAAATTTGGAAGGATTAGGCAGGAAATTAACTGCTGTTATAACGTCAAAGTCAACAGTTATTCTTTTCGTAACCTTTCGTTTCTTTTGTGTAGATCTGTATGTGGTATGTATTATTCACTGACAAACTAGTATTTCTTGCAATGTAAGTTTAATACATTAATAATTTTCTTCTAATTAATTTGCAATACTCAGCTGCTTTTAGAAGATGTTGCCATCGATACTTGAAAGGAGTAGCTGGGGACCATGTTATTTTCCATCGTAAAATTCCATTTTGGTGGCTTAATGTACCATCCTGTTCACTTTCAGACTTTTTATATCAGTGCCTTTTATGCTGTCCCATCCTAAAAGTCAAAATCTTTTGATTAAAATATGAATTTTATCTGTCAGACATCACTTACAGGTTTTTACCTGTGTGATGGGCTGAAGTCGCATAAGAAGACTGGAAAAGCTGCACTGCATTTACTGCCTGTGTGGTCTCTTCCTGCTTTCTACTCTCTCTGGTTTGTAGCAGGACATGTAGTTCGTTACGTACTTTTAGAACTATATCGGAATAATTCTGGTCTCCTGCTCAGTCCTTGTTCAATAGAAGTATATTACTTAGACCTATGAAAGATGTATTGGCACCCAAAGAATACATGTAAGACAGCTACTTCGTTCTGTCATAAAGGGAAGTAAATTGACCCAGTCAACTAACTCAGTATCTTTGTTATGAAAGAGGGGTTCATTGTTCAGGTGTAGCAGTGTGGCTGAAACGCGTCACCTGGCTGCAAAGGAGATTCTGCAACTGTTAGTCAGAAAGGAAAAGAGAGGGAGGATACTCTGAGGACATGTACTTCTGAGTCTGGAGCTGAACATTTTATTATTACAGCTTTCTACAGGCAGGCACCCTGCTGTACCTAGTGTGCACCATGCTCAGTGGGAAAGAGTTGGGTCCTACCCTTCTGAAACCTGTGTCCTGAGGCAGTCTTATTAGCACTGTTTTCAATTGCCATTTGATCTCTTGTTGGCGGATAGTTAACAAATTATAAGATTAATTTTTCATGTCTAAAATACTGACCAGCTGGTCAGTGAAGTAGACATAGTAGCCCAAAGGAGCACAGTCTGGCACTTTGGTTCTTTAAACAAAGAGAAGCAAAAGCTCTGTGACAGAAGAGCATGAGGCTCCTGTCTTGGGGAACAAGAACAAAATAACCTACACCTTGCTTATTTCATTTATTTGAATACTAGTCTTTCTCTAATATCCAGAAGTCCACATCTGGAATGTTAATATTCTGTCTGGCAATGGTTATTCTGGTATACGTGTGATATTACATCATTTTGAAGATGTTAATTTTGCAAAAATTAACTTTGTGAAAATGTAGATGCTTTGCAGGATGTGTACTGGGTAAAATGATTAGTTTGACTTCTAGTAAATGGAAGGTTCAGCAGAAAGTTTAGGAAAGGCTTCTGTGTAAGTTCGCAGATGACACTAAGCTAGGTGGGCGTGTTGATCTGCTTGAGGGTAGGATGGCTCTACAGAGGGATCTGGA
>VYXH01006860.1:629306-651716 GCA_013397275.1 Burhinus bistriatus | reverse complement strand
ATTGGAATAGGCTGCCCAGGGATGTGGTGGATTCGCCATCCCTGGAGGTGTTTAAAAAAAGGGTAGACGTGGTACTTAGGGATATGGTTTAGAAGTGGTTTTGTCAGGTTAGGTTAATGGTTGGACTTGATGATCTTAAAGGTCCCTTCCAACCTTAACAATTCTATGATTCTATGATGGTGAGGGGCAGCAGTCTGCTCACTGTCCTCTCTGTTACCCATAAAATGGGGTTTGTTACGGCGAGGCATAGGAGAACAGCTTATTGGGCTGGATCCAACCACCTGAAGAAAGTAATTTTATTACCGCTGAGGCTGTACCCATCTTCAAGTGAAGGGGTTTTTTTGTGTGTAGCCTGAGGCAGGATTCTTGACTTTTATAGCCTGCTGAGTCCTAGAAATGAAAACAAACACCAAGGTCTTCCTTACTGTAGGTGTTTGTGTGACGTTTTCTTTGTCAACTTAGAACAAAAAAGCTCAGCTTCCTCCTTCCTTTTATGATTTGTTTTGTCTTTTCTCATTAGAATACATTCATATATAAATGAATATTTTTCCATTTCACCTACATTCTTGTATCAAAAGTCAGATGTGCTATGAAGGGTTTTACTTTGTTTTCTTCTGTGGCCTTCATTAATTCTTGTCTATAGTCCTACCTCCCTAAAATCTCTCTTAAGACAGTTTTATTAGTGATGCTTTCACATGTTATTTGATCTCTTGCTAGATGACTATTAGAAAATTACAAGATTAATTTTTCACATCTAAAATTTGTTGTCCTTAGTCATAGCCTTCTATGTGCTGCTCCTCTGTCAGGAATGATGACTTTTTTTCCAGCAAGACTCTGCAGAAATCCCACTTTGCTGGAGTTTGTTATTCCTTCTTGAGAAGCCTATTCTGCTAAGCTCCTTTACCGAGATAGTCAAGATGGAAATACTGATTCTAGTCTCCTTCAATCTTCAGTAGAAGTCTTCTTTTGAATATTAGAAAGATCAGAACATTGTCAGAGTATTCAATTTTATGGAACTTTAAAGACCATATTAGTTTTTATGATAAAGTATTTTGACCACAGAACATCAAGATTTATATTAAATAAATTGATCCCGTTTCAATTTAATTAAATTATTTTGATTGTTATGAACAATTAAAGGGTTTTGACTTCAGTCTAACCTGTGCTCAGCAAATAAATTCATTCTAAAATTAATTTAAAATGTATTAATTATGAAAATAATGTCATTAATCAATTCATTCATTCCTTTATAAGGCAAAGTAATAAACACTACTATCCCTAGTAGAATATTCAGAAGAAAAGTCTAAAATATTGGTGTTATGTGTTACTTTTGAGTTTATTTTTCTTTCTTTTGTCTAGTATGTCAAATTTGTGCTTACTAGTATCCCTTTTTGGGGACCTCAGTTTGCATTATTATGCTAGTCTGCTTTTTCTGTGTTGCAGCTATATTGTATGCATGCATGTTATTTTTAGGACATTTTGTCCTTAAATCAAATCTGGTGCCTGCTCTCTTTATGACCCCTTTTTGTGATCTGTTTTCAGCAGCAGCAGCAGTCATTCTGCAGTCTGTAGTACTTGTGCTGATAATTAGCAAAGAAATGTGAGCAATATCTCCTCTGAATGCATAAAAGTGCCTTTCCTCAAAGTATATACTGATACTTTTAAAAAATCTGACTAGATTCTCTAACTAAATCTGACTAGTTTCTCTGAGATCTAAATGCGGTCCATTTATTTACATCTTAAATATAGTTTAAGTTGTAAAAGAATACATTTTATTCATGTCTGTTTGGCTAAGTTGTGTGGTTTGGGTTTTTTTTGGGGGGGTGGGGTCGTTCTTATTCCATGTAATTAAAAAATTATAATTCATTATTTTCACCAGCATTCCATGGAATCTTACTGCTGTGAGAACAATACTGAACCCCTTCAAAACAGTGATGCATATGAAGCAGTTTTATTTCCTTCAGTGGAATTAATTAAGTTCTTAATTATACATGTGTTCAAGGGCTTTGCGAGAATAGGTCGCAAATCATACTGGCATTGTAGAATCTTGAATAAAGGTATTTCTTTTCTTTCAGTCTCATTTTCTTGTCTCCTGAAGTTTACTGTGAGAACTGGCAATGATTTCTGATGAGAAAGTTAAGGAAGTAGATGTACACATCATCATGACCACAGTTGCTAAGAACAGATTATAGTGATTATTCAAGATCATACACTAAAGTGGTAATGTGAATAGAAATTCAGATCACGTGTTTGACATTTACAAAGTAGTGGAAATCATTAAGAAGTACATCCAGATCACAAAAACCACCATTTACCGTACAGGCATTGTAATACCTGCACAGGGAACTGACAGTGTCATCTATAGTTAAGCTTGCACTTGCCAGGCCCTTTTCATTTGCTTTATTGTAGTTCAGTCCTAAAGCTGGTATTTTTAACTTGAGATGGGTTGCCTGAAGCTGACATTTTTGGGGAGTTTGAGATGAAACATTTCAGCCATATCTGAGAGAAATAATGGCATAAAATCTACTATTTTTTCTTCAAATAAAATAAAGTTCTTATGGCCATTTTGTTGGCATCAGCTCCATACATAGGAACAAGGTTTAAAAATGAGTTAAAAGCCTCTGAAAACTCTGTTCAGCATCCTTTGTCATGGGTTTTTGAAAACTATTTTCATGAATGAGTCTGCACAGCACTGAAGTGGTACAGTAATAAAATTCAGAAGCTGATGAGGACCTTTCTCTGAAACTGCAGTAATGGATCCTTACTTCATTCAGGTGTAATAGTTCATTTATGCTATTTGGGGTCAGAAATAGATTCATTTTAATACAACCAGTGCCACGACATGCTAGCAAGCAAGTTGTTAACTTTAGTTCAAAACCAAAATTCTATAAATCGGAGAATAATAACGTTTAGTACTTAAGAAATTTCGTAGAATAATTGTCTCGGTGAAGCTGTGAATGTGAGTTAGCATTTCCTGCCTTTACATCATGCTGAGTCATATAGCCTGTAGATATATTTTTTATATGTTTAATGATTTTGCACCATTCGTTTGCATAAATGCCACACTACTTTCTATGAGTAGTTTTTCAACTTTTAATGCAGTTCATCAAATATAATAATATCATACACAGAAGTTTGTCTTCAGCTGAGACATACATTGCCTTACCATAGAAAGAATTCTTTGGTTGTTTTTCTTATCATTTCTTTGTAAGTGAAGTACGTCATTGGGGTCCATCCAAGCGAAAAGCTCAATTGTTGCCTCAGAATTAGAAAAAGGAGTTTTTCAGGAGTTTTTACATCTTTGAAAGAAACACAACCTGGTCTAGACAACTTAGTAGGTGATTAAAATATAGGAAGAAAATCTGCTGTAAAGTACCTCAACAAATATTTCCAATAACCATAGAAGAACAGATCATGATACAGTTCTTGGCACAAATAAGGTACAGTGAGGAACCATACACTGAGAAATAGAAGACTGTCTTTTGTTATTAATTTTTCCGAGTTAATTTTTATGACAGTAGTTCCTTATTTTTGCAGTGCGAAGTAGACCAAGCTGTTTAATATTTGTCATTTTGTTTCTGTCTGATGTTGTTGTCCCTGGGAGAAAGAAGTTGCAAGAGTTGCAAAGTTCTGATTGGAAATTTATTACGCACTGTGTGAGAGAAGGTATTGCACAAACTAAGGGGAGGACAAAAGAGGAGGACAAAGGCCTTTTTTCTTGATCTTGACCTTGAGTAGTCTTTTGTGCAAGGATGTAGGAGTATGTGGGGGGTTTTTTGTTGGTTTTATTTTGTTTTGTTTTTTAAGGCTGGAAAGTGAGAACATTTGTGTGCTGACCTGAACAAATGTGTAGAAAATGCCTTGCACTGAGAAGTATTACGGATAAGTTTGGTTTGTGAAATGTCAGTGTGGGTGGATGTGAGATGATTGAAAGGAGGTATGTCATGAATTCTTTATAAAGATAAACTTGCCCCAAACTCCATAACGTTTGTGAGAGTTGTTCATAGATGGTATGAATAATTATCTTTGGAAGTGGTATCTGTGGTATGTCCTATTATCATCGCTCTGCAAACTCAGAGAGAACTGAATGCTCCATTTCTCTTGGAGAGCCATACCTTTGTTAAGCATTGGCATGCTGTTGAGCTTTGGAGTTCTGTCATTCTTGCAGGCTCTTCTTGCTGTAGCGGAAAGGAAATATTACTGTATTTATGGACTGAAATTCTATTTGAAATGTTATTTTAACAGAAATTGAGCCATAATATTAGAAGTAGTAAAATGAAGGAATCTGCATTTCTAAGACTATTGTAAAGAAAACAAAAGATTCCGTACAAGAAAAAAATTCCACTAAACAGATAGGAGAAATACGTCATCTGTCCTTTCTGGCACATTGAAAACACTGCCCAAAGTAAGTGATGGAGTTGAGTTGCCTTCCATCTTTCTTGTGCTATACACCGTCTGCTCAGTGAAAGTTTTCATCTTTGGTGACGCAGTGGATGTGTATTTCTCTGGATTTCTGCATAGCCTTAACAACCAACAGAACATGAACATTTACGAATATTCTGGGAGACAAACATGGAGAAATACTGTCTCAGGAATGATGATGCTGGTGGTTCTACAGTACAAAAATGAGCACGATAGGAAGGTATACTGCGGAGATGAGGGATGGAAGTATCCTGTGAGGACTGCTGTAGGACTGTGCAGGGCTGCAGCAGTGCTAGCAGAGTGTGTCCCTGCACAGGGGAGAGGAAGCCAAACCTAGTGAAGCCTCATCCAAGCTGCTGTTTAGGAGTGGACCCTGAAACGAGTCATTCACACTATTTTAGCCTTGGATATCTAATTGAAACAAACAAAACAGAAACAGGGAATGAGCTGAAAATTAAGAAGAGTGAATGCTTTATACTGAATATATGTTAAAATAAGGTTCAGGAAAAACTGAGTTTCGCAGCAATATAATATTCCAGACTGAGTTTAAAATGGTATCTGGGAGCAGTATCTGTGATAGTGAGTTAATTTTCAGTTATCATGATGTATGGCATATTTTTGTCAGCTCGGCATCACTATGGAAATATGACTTTCAGAAAGAACCAAAAATACTTGCTCTTTTAGTGAGTAACAATTTGAAACATAACTATATATAGGACAAACAGCTCCTTAAAAGAAAGCAAAACTCATATTACATGTCTTAGGAGATAGTATATGCCAGAAAGGAGATCAGAGTTAATTTTCAATTCACTAGCTTTGGGATCAGTTAAGGACCTGCATTAAAGCCATGTTTTTAACAGTTATCAGAATGTCTTGTTTTCAAAGATAGAGTATGCTAATGTAAGGGTATAACATCATATATTAAGAAGGTATGCTGAAGCATGATAGAAATCAGTGACTTCAGGAGCCATTAGGGTAGATAAATGTTTTTGTGGGTTTTGTATAGGCCTCAGGGTTCAGCTTTTTAGCACTGTTTGGCTCAGCCCTTCAGGTTTCTATAGAAACCTTTTGTATGAGACTTTAAATAGAGGCTCTGCGTGTACCCAGAAAGTAAGAATTCTCTGGTGTCTTTGGTTACAAGGTTCTTCTTTTGCCCAAAAGTCAAGTCTGATAATATTGAAAAGATCAGAAATACTCTGGGAGGAAAAATGCTATATGGATAACAAATATATGTATTATTTATATCTTTTTGTGATCTTACAATTTATCTTATGCTTTATATAAATAAGCTGTCCAAAGCATGTACTGCTCCCAAAGGTTTGTATGCCCCATCTATTAACACATGAACGTAAACTATTTTGTCATTTCTTTAGAAAAAATAACTATTTCTTGAAATTCTGAATGTTCATGAATAAATGTTTTATTATGTCATCATTATTGGTAGAATTATGCTCAGAGACCATGAGGCAAATTCTGCCATCATCTGGGAAGATAAGACTCCCAGTGACGACAGATATCTCTTTCCAAAAAATTCTGTTTCTAAGATGTATTTTGTATACCAGTTTGTCCAAAAGGATGTAACTGTGCTAAACATAAACAACTCACGCCAATTAAGCTCATTCTAAAAAAAAAAAAATAAAATAAAAAAGTACTACTCAGCCATGGTACTTTGATCCCTTTTTTTTCCCTTTTTTTACATCTTTCCACCCAAGTGAGTTCAGTCATCTCCAGCTCAGCAAAATATTTCATCTCAGAAATAGCTACGTGTCTTCCACAATTCTTTTAATTTGTGAGATTTTTCTCTTGGGATGTTTTTTGCTTGGATGGTCCATTTTTCGTGCTGCAGCTGAGGACATTTCTTTTTCTTGATACGCTAACTTTGCTAAAAAGTAAGTTCAGTTCAGGATTATTTTGCTGTTCCCAAACAGACGCTCTGAAGTTTTACTTTAAAAAAACAAAACCAAAACCAAAACTTTGATATTCTGATTGCTACTTTACATTTTCATTGTTTTCAGGAAAAAAAAAAAAAGGCATCCAAGCGTCTGTTGAGTCAGGACAGTCACAGAGACAGTGAAAAGTGATTATTTGTGGTTCACTATCTCACTACAATAGCTTTTGGCTACAGAATTGCAGTCTTCTAGGAATTTGTTTTGAAAGGACTAGTTCTTTATCAATCAATAAACTGTTCATTTTCCTGTTATTTCCTATAGAACTGTAAAATTATATTTCATTTTTTCTGGGATAAGTCCTGTGTCTATTTGAGTGATGGGTAAAATGCACAATTATAATAACTGGACTGGGTTTTTAAAGTAGTAGTATGCTATTAGATGTCCTGTAAAGTAAACCTAGGCTCTTCATTCATTTTGGTTTTGTTCTTTCAGAAAATTCAATTTGTTCACGCAGGCGATTTACATTTTTCTGCTTGAGAAGTCTTTAGTGATTAAGATGAATGTGAAGAGTGGATGTTGTAGTTGGAGCTGGAAACGTCATGTACTACTACAAGGTAAGACCTGATGTAAGGAAAACTTAGTTTTTCAATGCTGCAGTTGTAGTGTCAGTGAAACTGGCCAAAACAGCCGTCTTTCTAGATAAGGACATGTCAGATATTTCCTACAACTCCATAAGTTATTAGCATAGCAGAGCAGAGCAGAGCTGAGCTGAGCTGAGCTGAGCTGAGCTGAGCTGAGCTGCAGTTGGAAGGGACCTTCAACAATTGTCTAGTCCAGCTGCAAGTAGTGGTGAATAGGTAAAACGCTAGGATTTTTTTGGTTGAAGAAGTTGACTGTATGATTCCCTGTAAGTGTAGCAACAGTAAGGAAAAAAAACATTCAAATCTGCCTAGTGGAAAAACAGATTCAAAACCAAAACACCTGATGTCAGACAACTCAGTGTGTGTACCATCTGAGCCCTCTGGAGCAAATCTAGAACTACTTGTAAACTCTGATCAATTAATAATAAGAAGTATATTTACATAACTCATGATGCTTTACAGATGTAAAATCACAATCACCATAAAAGTGTGGGGCTTCCTCCTGGAACAATTCCATAGTCCATGGAATTATAATTCATGATTCCATAGACAAGGTCTGTTTAAAATAAAAGCACGAAATAATGGAGAGATTATCCAATTAATTACCATGAGTATTAGAGAGAGATTACCATGTGTATTGAATGGGAAAAAACAAAAGAATATGAATTTTTTCTTTCATGAGCAAGTTTTTTATTTTTGGTGGTGGTTTCTTGTTTTAAAAAAAAAATCCTGAGTCAAAATATTTTATAGTTGTATATTGAAACACCTAATAAAACACTTCTAAAACGCTAACATTTTCAAATATTAATTACTTGGTCAATATTGTGCATGAGTTTGCATGCTTCTCAGCTCAAAGATCCATGAGTATGAATCTTTCAATGAATCTTGCCTGCTTATCTCATCCTCATTTAAAGACAAGATTCTATCTTGTTAAAATACAGAGAAACTGTTTGTAGATGGGAGGACCATGTTAATGTCAAAGGAAGGTGCAAGTTAATTTGGATGAAGGTTCAACAGCATGTTGTGAGACAGAATAGAGGAGTAATAGCACTATGTTGAATTATACTAGTTAATTGGTAGGCCATCTTACATTCAGAATGATTTTCAGCTCTATGATTCAGATGGTTCTATCACTATATGACTGTACTTCCTTTTTCAGATGCATCTCAGTAAGATTTTCGCCTTAATATGGCATGTACCAAATTCCTCATACATTCTTTAATAGGACTTTCTTTTGTTCTTTGTGTAAGTTGAGCACTAATCAGGTAGAAAAATGTGTGCATGTACTAGAAAGCCTGAAATGCCACAATCCCAGAAAGAAGCGTTGACTCTCTCTTCCATGTGGTGTTATTTCTTGGGACCTGCGTACCTAGATAGGCGATGTACAGCTCAGGTTTTAAAAACAGAGTTTATCATGTTTCACAAGAAAGCCCTGGGTAAACAGTTCTGATTATGGTTCTGATAGCTTCTTAGGTAGCATAATAGTCACTTCCCAGAAAACAGATTCCTTTGGTTAAGTCCCATCTGGCATATTTTACGTGAATCCACTGAAGTAAGTTCAATGTTCAGAAAAAACCTTACCACAAAGAGTTACGTTCTACTTAAGCTCCTCTGGACTTTGTTAATATGGGGGGTGTGTTAGCTTTATATGTTCTTATTCAACACTAGTAGAAGTTTTGTCTGTGTAAATTTTCAGAATTTGTTTGAAAGTTACATATAGAAAGTGAAAATCTCAATAATTTGTTTCTTCTGTTTGACCTTCAGGATACATCTTTGCAGTGCATGGAAAAGTGGCAAGCTTTGAAATAGTATTTGCCATCTCTAAAAAAGGTGTGTTTGTATATGAGAGCAAAGTGCAATTTTGATAAAAAGGTCTAGAGCCCACCTGAATTCTAAAAATTTGTCTATCATTCACAGTTCTGTATTAGTAAATGTTTTATTCTCAGTGAACTATAATGGAGTTATGAAGCAGTTCTTTGCAGAATCAGAGTATGTTATATGAGAGCCAGACAATTACCAGCTTTCCAGACATGTCATGTCAAACATAAGCCTGTCAGCAAGGGCTCCACAAATAAGAAATCTTAGGTTTTGAAGGAAATTTTTCATTACTGTTCTCTCCAGAAAAAGTCAGATTCCAGGATGTTTCCTGCGTATTTTGTGACACAGATCAACTTTCTGCGTTCACTAGAGACAGTAGATTGCATATGACTCGAATCGTCACATATTCCTACTGAAAATGGCATTGATAGTTCACCTAAGGATAATATGAACCAAAGCTTTTAACTGAGTTGGCTTTGCAGTGTTAACGTTTTTCCTTTTACTGTAGAGTTCCTTTCAACATTGTTTTTTCAGTCTTTTTTTTTTTTTTTTCCCTGTTACTGCCTATTTGCTGCCTACTGATTTGGCATCTCTTGAGGTGATTCAGAATAATATTTTATTTATTGCTGATTGCCTTGTGGTATGTAATACTGAGCAATTCAGAGAAAGAATAATCTTATCACTGTGACCTTAATGACTTTGTCCACCAGGGAAAGGAGTACGTGCATGAAAGCAGTTATAGAACTAATTTTTCAATAGATTGTTTTGTTAACTATATCCTATTTGATTTTTTTTTTTTTTAAGAGAAAGGAATTTTCTTTCAAAGTGTTGTTTAAATTCTGTTATAAGCTTCTTTATTAGCAATACTTTTGGGTTGTTTAATTATTTTTCAAAATGGATGCAGAGACGGGCGAAGCACCGAAGCTGTGCAATGTATTCATCTTTCGAGTGATTCATAATTCCAAACCATACCAAGAAGTTGAAAACTCAACTACATATCTAGTAAGCATTAGAGGGATTATGCTGCAAACATGCAGGTGTTGCACATGTATAGCCAGTGGCAAATTTGATGATGTAACCAGCAAAATAATACAACAGCTTAGATCAAAAAGTCATAAAAACAAATAAAATACATAATAACTTCAATTAATGAGATCTCAGAAAAAACTATGTATTATTTAAAAATTGCATAACCAGCTGGGCTATAATGAGCCATGCTTTTAATCAGATTAATGAGTCTCCAGTTCAGCACTGTTCATGACTCAGAATGAAGTCTTTCCCTACAGCACAACTTCCTAACAGCCCTTCATGTATCATTCATTAAACACAGACTAGCAATACCATGTAAGGCATAAGGACATACAGGACAAGAGATTTTGAAAACTTTAACCAGAGACAACTTTGGAAATCGCAGCTTTGTATCAAGCCCTTTAAAAAAAGTTACTTAGAACACTTGTTCTAATAAATCAACTCTATATATTCACCCATTCTATGAAAATTGCACGTATTGTCAAGAAGTTTATTTCTATGAAATAGTAAGCTTGTCACACAGTGAAATACTCCAAATACTCATTTGAAACATGACAATGTTGAAAATATTATTGTACAACTTTTTTCTTTTCTTTTAAAATAAGTTCAGTGTTGACAAAAATTAGTAAAACCATCAGAAATCTGAGGCAGCATCTACCCGAAGAAGACACACCTTTATGAAGCCTGAACTGAAATAAATAATAGTGGTATCATCATCAATAAGAAGAAAGCTTCTCCTGGAAAGGTAATGATATTTGCAGAAAGAAGTAAATGATTCATGTTGAATTCAGGCTTATTTAATTCTTTTTGTGCCACCTTGTGCTCTCTTCTGCTTCTGATAAGAGTTTAATTGCTAATCGTATTGACTCCTACCATATGGCTAGACTTCCAAACAGAGGGCACAATTATAGTAGGGCAGGCTCCTAGAAGAAGGTGGAAGAGCTGAGCATGTGTCTTTAAGTTTAAAAGAGGTCTCAAATTATCATCAGACTCCTCAAAATCATTTATTGTTAGCACTTCTCTAATAAACAGGTTGCTGTTAGATTTTGAATAACCAATACTTAATATAAAATTATCCTGGGTAAAAAAGTGTCAACGAGCTTTGAATCTAGGCCCATATTTAAATCATTCAGCAGGACATAATCCATTTTGTGTGTTTGTTTTGTGCAACCCTTGTTTCGTTTGTCAAACTTAAATAGCTGTTTCTCTTCAAAGTTAGCAAGACCGCATACAGCAGCATCTTTGAAACTATCACTACGCTAACAAGTACTCCAACAAACTAGACTTCACATCATGTCTGACACTTGATGTGCTTCCTCCAAAAAGCAGTATTCATGGGGATGGTAAGCAGCATTTACAACTTCACAACATTATTCCCGGAAGTACTGCCTGACTCATGTTCATTTGAAAGAGTTTCAGCTCTAGGGAGAATTACAGAATGTACTCTGTTGTTGTAAAGGACTCTGCTAACAATGTCAGTGTACAGCCAAAGATGATTGTGTTTCTTGTAGAGTATTACGGAAATATAACATTTTCCATACAGGAAGATTGAAAATTGTGTATGTGACATTTTACGTAGACCTGTAACATACCATGGTCTTCAGAAGTATGCAGGTATGAAAAAATATTTTAATTAAACTTTCTTTTATAAATCTCATGGCACAATTTATAAGAAGAGAAAAGTAGATTTTTAAGGTGGGTAAAGTCTGTGTTCCTCTTCATCATCTTCTGCAAGCATAAAGATTTTTAATAGCATTGCAACAGTACTGAAATGATACTTTTAGTGTTTTTTTTCTTATGTTTTTTCTTTGTAAACAGGTGAAAACTTACGATATTTGAATGTGTCAAGTAATGCTTTTTTAATTTTGAAGAAAATAAATATTCCTTGAATGGGAATGGAATACTCTTCACAGTGAAACAAATGCCAGTTTGTAATTCTGTTGGTGGTTTTGTGTTGGTTGACTACTCATCTTTTTGCTCTGGCAAAATACTTTCATTTTATGTATGTTCTGAATGTCAGATTAGAAGTATAGAAGTCTAGATCCTTAATTTCATTTCCAGCTCCTCTACCATATAAAGGCAAATGTATTTATATATTTATTTATTTTAAAAAACACTAAAACCAACAAAACCCTAACATTTTCTCCATTTCGTCAATATGCGTCTGTTCAAGATTGTATTTGTCATCTTAAACCCAAGTTAAGAGAATTCATGAGCTACACAACATTAGACTCTGAATTCTGTATGCATATATTATTATTTTTTCTTTTGCTAGCAAGCTAAGGGATCTCTTAAATGCTGTTAAGTATTTGCGCCCTACTTACATCCACAACTGTAAAGAGGACACCTCACCTTATGCTTTACAGACTTGGAGAAATAAACATGGCAGACCGTGACGTCTGTAGGAATGGCGCTGTCACGTTGAAATTGGCAGTGCTGTATTCTGACGTCTGCTTCACTGAAGATTTGACTAAACATCTTCAGCAGGTGATTTTTATGACTTTTAACAGGAGGCCAGCATCTTGAAGCTTACTTAAATTTTACAGAACAGTTTGGGTGATGTAAGTGCATAGAAGCAGTATATGCGTTTGGCTGTATCCATGTTAATTCCAGTGGCAGTCAATGAAGTGAGCTACCTTAAGGAAAAGTAAGAGAGTAATAATAACAGTTCTTCCATCTCCTCATTCAGTACATTCCTATCATAATGAATAAACTGCAATGTGGTTAAAATGACAGAAAAAGGAATGTACTATACTTTCACAGGTCAAGTTTCTATTGATGTAATTGAAATAATGGTAGTTTCCTTCATGGAAAATATATAGGAGTTTCCCCTCTGTTACAGATAAACAGATTCTTCTGTGTTTGGGTTCTGGATATCTTTACTCTTGGCTAGCAAGACTTTTTCTGTATGTTAGAAGGGATTACCTCTCTTTCATCTGTAGGCATTTTATTGTCTCTCTGTCAATGTCACCTTCAGGAAAGTAACAATTACTTTCTTATCCCAAATTCTAATTGTAAAATGTAATGATTGTAGGCGGATAATGATAGCTGAACAGGGAACAGTATACAACTTAGAGGAAACAATATTTTGAAATGAGAAATTACTCTTCTGTTTTCAGGAAAATAAATCAGTCATTCTGTAATGTAGGAAATTCTGAGAACTTGATCTCCCCTTTTCTACAGCAAAGAAGAAAAGTGCCCCGAAATATTCAGTCTATTTTTATTTTTTGTGTTTCTGAATGAAAAAAGATCTGTGAGTGTAAGCCACTGTGTCTCACACCACTATGCTGGTATGTTGTGGCTGTGGTGTTGTGGGTTCTTTTTCTTTTTTTTAAAATATAAAATACATGATGTTCTTCTGTATTTTATTATGAATAAACTTTTCTGAATGGAAATTCATCCTAATTCAAGTGCCACTAAAATAAAGGTTAGCTTCTCTGACTGTATATAACTTCAGTAGAAAAGCTTTTATAAATTACTTTATTGTTTCACAGGCCTTGGAGAGTGCTGTTGTGGATGACAATGAGTGTGACTCATCTGGCTATAGCGGTGGAAGTGTAATATTAAAGAAAATAAATAACAAGACTGAAAAGAGCATTAAATGAGGAAATGAGGCATGAATGTGTGAGACAGAGGTTAGTCTACTGCATGTAAGTAGATACCACCTAATTACTTGGGAAGCAGAACTTAGTAAGGAAAGTACAAGATCATGAACGAACTAGAAGCACTCTAGGATATGCCTGACTTCTCAAATCTAGTAATTTCAGTTCCAGCAGCAGGTGGCCGCCTTACTGCCATTCTGCAGTGTATGGGGGAGCAGTCTGAAAATCCCAGTCTTGGAAGGAAATGCATTATGGTTGTTGAACAAGTGATTTGCATTGCTTATATATTTGTTATTATGATGATTTTTTTGCATTGCCCAAAAGCAGCTCATCATACTCAGTTTTCAGAAATCATAGGGTTTTTTTTATTTTAAAAAAAAAAAAAAAATTCCCCCAAATCACACCCTCAGTTTAGGATTTTACTATGCAAACACACTAGAGCTGGAAACTGTAATGTAAATTTTGTTGCATGAAGAACTGAACTGAGAGCTAGCAATGCGAATAGGGCAGTGCCCATTGTCCCTCACTTAGTAGAAGTCAGAGATCCCTTCTATTCCAGGAAGAGCATCACTGTTCTCATTTTTACCCCAACTGTGTGCATTACTTTTGAGGAGCCCTTGTTCTTATCATGCATATTTTTTTCTAGAATTTTTATTCTTTTACAGGAGGGAAAAGTAACTCTTCCTGATCTGTAAAGGCAGCTAAGAGTGAATTCAGTGCAGAAACTTGCTTTTTTTTTTTTTATCAGTTGATAACTGGTCAATGAAATGTGTTTATATTATTAGGTTAAAAAACACCACCACTCTATTTTATGCAAAAATTACTTGAACAGAATGAGTGTATTAAGCTAAGTAAAGGTATTGAACTATACCTGTAGTAAACAAATGATTAGGGTATTTGGGCATTCTGTTAATGTGTACTTGTGCTAATATTCATAAAAGCATTGGCATGGCATGGCCAAACCTCTAAAACAGGTTACATAAAGAAGACTTAAATAAGTGGCATTTATGTCTTTCAAAATTCAGTGCTTACATATCCAAGAAAGCTAAGGACATAGAATGAAATTGCTCAATAATTTTCATGTAAAACCTTGTTAACAAGTTGTGTCAACAAAAGACATGGAGATTAATAGGGGTGTGCTCATTAACATTTTGCTGTTTGAGCAAATAGTTTTTACTCATATAGACAAATGAGATTTTTGCAGTTCATTTTTTGAGACTGTGAAATGGTCATTACCATAGCCCGTTGGGAAAACTAAGAATAAAAATTGCATGATAAGCCCATTGATTGAACGTATTAATGTATTAAATATATATTAATACATTTAGAGTCTAATTATTTCTTATCAAAATAGACTAGAGAGAGTTTTTTATTCCACAAATTAGATTTTGGATTTTGAAAGAAGTGAGAATGATGTAATTCTAAGGGTTATGAGAAACTTTATTTTATCTAAATATTGTATCTCAGATTTTAGGATAGCCTTCAGGGCAAGGCAGAGGCTGTAGGCCATTCCATAGATGAATAACAGGATGTTGCAGGTCTCTTCTTTCCTAAGGTCAGGCTCACACTGGTCATGCCCCACACATTCAATATATACATGAGGTCATATAATTAGTCTACTTACTGAGAGACTTGCCAAAGCCATCAGTGATACTGATGTGTTTAGCTTCAAACTTGTGGAAGACACATACACTATAGATAACACTGAAACACAAAGGTCCTGGTAACTGGAGGGAGAGGGTTACATCTTTTCTTAATGCAGAGTGGACTTCCTTCCCAGTTGATTTTTTACAAGATGAGCTGTGTGACAATTAATGCACTTTCCAAAGCTCCTTCATACAAGCTACTGGAATATTACTAATTTTTGAGTCTTGACAGATAAAAATACTAAGATCTGGTAGTGCTTGTTACTTGTCTTATACAAGCTGGTTAATTTCCTGTACGTGTAAAATATAAATAAAGCAAGATAATGTTTTGATTCAATCTTTTTTAAGGGAAATGGACCATTTGAAAGTTTAAGAACTAAATAAATCAGATTTCCCAGTGTCTGGTCAAGCACTATAAGCTAGGAACTAAATTTAGAGATGCCAAAGGAAAATACATTTTGTATTAAAGTATTGATAGTGGTTTAGAAAACAATTTTGGTTCTAAAGCAAAGTGACATATTTATAGTATAGATTTGGATATTCCCAGAAAAAAATAAAAGCACTGCCTATTGAGCGATCATCTGGGGCTTGGATAGAGCAAGAATATAGTGGTTGCCTTTCAGATATGCCCATTGTTCAAACTAGGGTGGCATCTGAATGGGGAATATAAAGAAGTCTTTACAGCCGCAACTGCGGAGGAGAATTCAGGTTTCACACTCCCTACTGCAGTTTAGGATGGCTGGTGGCATTTCTACATGCTCGAGATAAACTTTTGTAAGTAGGGATATTCAGGTGAAAGGGTGGTTTAAGCCCAGCACTCACATTAATGAAGGTTATTTCATTATCTGGCATCTTCACTCCTTTCCCTCTGCCATAAGCACTTTCCACCATCTTGAACTTCCAGGTGGGAATCTACTGTACGGTGGGAAGGAAGAACAGGAGGAGTGCAGTGAATGTATTGTAAGATCATTTATTCCATTATGTAAATATACAACTTTTCTTTTCTTTTTAAACTCCTACTGAGGTACTGGCATCAAACTACAGCTGCCCATAGGTAATCTACTGTTCATCTTCAGCAAAAGACCGACAGACAAATGCAGATTTAAAAGTCCTGATTTGCCCAGTTACAAAACTGTTAGAAACAATTCAAATAAGAAGTAATAGATATAAATGAGCAAACGATGCATACAAAAAGGGTAGATGTGGATCTGACATGTCTTTCTACTTGGGAAAATGAAGAATTGATAACCATTTTAAAACCACAGAACTCACAGTTTTGAAAGGCACCATGAAATTTCACTAGGCTATTTCTTAGAAACTCCTTTGATCAGGAAGCACCGGTCCTTGTTAAGCTGCCATAATGCACAATGAGTACGATCGGAAATATACAAGTTTCTGCATTTTTATGTACATGACCTGCCATTTTTCATTTCACCCTTTCCTTCTTGAGCTACACAACAGAAAGCAAAGATCTTCTGACCATGCTATACTTGATCTCTCTTCTCAGAAAATAAACTGTGATTAAGCAGCAGCGTAGGGTTACAAGTAGGTACTTCTTTTCTTAAAAACATCAGCTACATTGACAACTCGAATGCATTGTCTTTGTCATAAAAAAAAGGACCATATTTATTTTTATGGATTTGGCCTGAAGTGTTTTCATTCATAAAAGTATAGTAGTCTAGTAGAATGGTAGCTCCTGACTCTTGTTCATAACTATGTTCATGCTTGAAGTCTTCTCCCTCAGCAAATATTCACCAAATACAGAAAATGTTGTGTTTAGTAAGAAAAAACATCTGTCTTATTAGTGGTAAACAAACCTTCTGGTAGAAAGTAGTGTGCACAAATCGGAACTGTTCCAAATATTGACGTTTAAAGGTTGCAGTTAGTCTCTTCCAACAAAAGATGGCAGTGCTCAGTTTTCTTCAAAACTGTAATGTCCATTCATTGAAATGAAATGCTCCTAAAACAGTTCCCTTGTCTTTGTCTAGAATCTGCACGTTGAGATCAGTTTTTGTTGTTACTGATTAGCTAATAAGTTGGCCTTAGATATTTAAAAAAATATGTACGTTTCCACAAGAAGTCCCAACTGGAAAAAACTAAGTGCCAATAATTCACAAAATACTCTTGCAAATTTAGCAGCATTAAAACACCCTCTTGGAGTCCAATTTAGAATTAATCATTATTTTATGGAAGCAGTTTTTCAACAAATAGGAAATGAAAGGAAAATAGTTTCCAAGATTCTCTCAGATCTATCTTTTTGTATGCAATATACATTAACCATTTAGATATTAATTCAAATGCCTATTGATCAAAGTATGCCTTTGCCTTGAAAGTTTCTGCTTATACGATACCTGTGCCCAAAAGCAGAGATTTTACATAAATTTGAACTTTTCCATTGCCTTATATCAAATTAGATAATTCTGTAATTCTTTAGGGCTGTGCTAAATTTAGGTATGAGTAATAATCCCATGACTAGCATAAATTAAAAATTAGGAAGATAATAAGAAATTAATAGAATTTATTTAGTGTACAATACAATATAGACCCTTCAGAAAAATTACAAAGTAAATTTGCAATAGGTCTGTGATCCAGATTAGAACTTCTACCTGTTACCATGACTAAAATGTAAAAAGAAAACAAAAGCCAAACCCAAAACAGTAATAAACATAGTAATAATAATATGTAAATGTCAGAAACAAATTTAGATAACACTAAGGGAAAAAAAACTGACATACCTGAGCATAATGTAAAAATACACAAAATCATGCATTTTTGGTCATCATCATCTTAATTGAATGTGATCTGAAGTGTCTAACATATAATGATAACTGACATTTCCCAAGGTAGCCAGAGTGCTTGATGTTAACTGGAACCAAAAAGGTTCAGATGGGTTTGGATAAAAAGTACAATTTACTTTCATTTGGGGGGGGGGGAAATTTGTTTCTTGTCATTTTTTTGTGAATTGGTGGGGAAATTTCTGTATTTCAGAAACTGCTTTTCAGGTATTTTTTCAGCCTTCTTTCTGCGTTTATTTTCTAAAAATACTGTCACGTTGTGCTTTGAGAGCACTTTTATTTTTCCTTTTCAATCCCTTCCATACCTCCCTCGAAAACAAAGATTAAAAAAAATAGAGAGACAGAAATAAAAACTGCTAAGCAACGATTCTATATTTCCTAAGAAGTTTCTTCAACATAACAGCAACATTTTTTCAGAATGGAAGAGTATGATTTTGTTCTGACCATGAGAAACTATTCAGAGGATGGTGAAACCCAAGAAAATCCCCCACATTTCTGATGGGTGCCATTCTGAATGCGATCAGCAGCAGTAGCAGGGAAGCCTAAGTAAAAAGAAAAAAAAGTCATGACAAATTCAACTGAAAGCTATAATTCACACAAGATTGCGGAAGTTTATGACAATGACATTATAACAATTCAAACAATGAAACAATGCGATTTCAGAACAGCAATACTGACCTTTTTATTGGCAGAGGAGTCCCTAGTTCCTATATGTAGCTCACTAGGTCAGTCTTACCAGCAAATAGGACAATGATGCATTGATAAAGTCTCATCATTATCCTCACTGGGTAGAAAGAAAACAGTGTTTTTACAGGTCTAGGCACATTGGCACAGCAAGAAATCACCTTACCTCATTAAAAATACATTACCGCTTTGTTTATCTGTTCAGAAAGAGGGTTTTTAATGAGATTCATCTTAAATTACTGTTTTGAGAGAAGCGGCATGTTAGATAGTACACACGTACTTCAGTCATATGTTCAATGCAGTAAATCAAAAAAAAAAAAAAAGCTTCAGCCAAAGAAAAAGCCCAAATAATACACTAAAAAGTAAGATTTAAAAATCACTATCTTGTGGCTTTTTTCCCCTGTTACACACATAGCCCTTGTTCTAATATGTCAGTCTTGGAGATGGGAATGCCTCCAAATTTATCCACTTAGTTAAATTTTCCATTGTTACCTTTTTTTTTTTTTTTTTTGCCTTGTCTTACGCTCCATGGTGAATTACACAACCGCTTTACCCTTCTTCCTGTCTCAGAGCTATTTGCCCTTACTGTGTTCTGCCTGCAGCACTGGAGGGCCATCTCTCTCTGTAGATCCCCATCAGGCTTGTGTTCATTAGAGTTGGAAACGAAAAGAAGGTGAGTACTGAAGGGACACTGCAGGAAACAGTCTTCCCAAGGAGCTAAACTTTCTGCTTCCTCCTTGCTCATGGAGAACTCTGCTGACTCCTGTCACAAGCCCGACTGGCAGATCTTCCCCGGAGGTAACCAAACAAGGGCTCAACTCAGGAAATTCCTGTAGTTGCATTATATTTCAGGTGCTGAAAACAGTCATTTTACTGCCAAAGTAATATAGAGTAAAAGAACAGACATGGGGGAGAGGGATTGAATTTAATGCTCAACATTAATGCAAAAGTTTAACAAAAAATGAACCCTGTTTAGACAGTGAATGGTAGCAAACTGAAACTCAAACTTCCCCACAATGACTTAAAAGTGCATTTGGTTCTTTACTGGAGGGACGTCATTTTTGTCATGTACCACTGTTCCAGGATGCTGCATCAACAAGTAAAACAGTAGGTCAATTTTATGAGATTCGTGGGTTGCAGATGTCTTCTCAAAAGTTGACATTCTTTCACAATCGATATCACAACAGACAATGATATGCAGAGTTTAAAAAGTCAAAATTTCCCGCAGGTCATCTTGTTAACATGCTCATTTAGATGTGCTGAAAATTAAGAACTACTGTTAAATTTTCATTCATAAAGAGAAGATTTTTAACACAATGTGGGGATTATTAAGGTATTTCAGGTAAAGGATGTTCTGGTTTTGTACTTTCTGCAAAAATACTAAATATTAGATTTTGTGAAAATCTTTGAGACCAATTTAATTTCAGAATATCTAATTATCAACACAGTTACCTCACCATATGTCTAAAAATATAATTACGTGTTCCTTAAGATCTCACCAAACTCCATATGCTAAAAGGCCAAGCACAATAAAACGTAATAGAAAGCAGATTTCGGAGTATAGCACCACTGTTGTATGGCCAAATTCCTTAAAATAAAACTGTGATCTCTTTTCTTCAAATTCAGTCGTATGTTATGGTATTGTTTTTAGAACCTACTGTAGATAATTAAGAATCTTGATAGTTAGAAACTCTAGTTTGGGCAGTTTGAAGACCGCTGCTGCTTGTCACAAGATTCATGACTCTGTTAATGAAAAAATACTTACTTGAAACATGAGCTATGCTTTCTTTTATGCTGACATAGTATCAAGCATGTGGGCAGAACAGGGGAAAAAGTAATTATTCTTAAAAAACACTGAGTAGTAGTGTGATCTTCCACTAATCCCCTTGTCTCTGATAAAGGTCTATCATAAATATTTCTTAAATCATCAGAGAAAAACCCATTTTAGCTCTTCTCCTATCTACTGCTGCTCCTTAAACTCAGGAGCAGTGCCTCTTTATATTTGGCTTGGCAAAGAGCTCCTCCTCTTCCTCCCACCATATGTTTTGGTTTGAATACAATAGTTTCTTGCAGAATATGTAGGTTTTGGACCATGCTGTGATAAAAGTTGAGTCTAATGAGAGGCTGTGGAAAAAAAAAAGGTTTTTAAGTTCAAGAAAAAAATTCAATTTGGTGTGTTCTGAAATCAGACATTCTGACGGTTTTTTTACAAGAAAATTTTACAATTTTGTATTTCTAATTGAAATAGAAAAAAGAAATGTTAGAAAATTTCCAAAGCAAAACATGTTCCTTGTCCCTTCAAACTGCCTAATGAAACCAAAGTTTTCCTTAGGTTGCTGAAAATCAAAGTCAACATAGTTTAATTTCAAACTTTGTTTTATTGTATTAAAACTTGGTTTCACTGTGAAGTTTCAGAGCACTCAAAGCTATTCATAAACAGAATATTCCTTCAAGTTTAGATTAATTTACTGGAGGTAAAATTTTCTTTTGTAATACAATTTTGTTTCAGCATTTATTTCAAACAGCATGTTTTTTAACATTCTTGAACACAAATCAGAAATGCTCACTCTTAGTAATAGTGTAATACTATTTAAAAATAATATGAAAAAATAATCTTCTTCCATCTGTTTTTTTTATAAATGGCAGTAAAAGTAATATAGAAGTACAGTATTTAGATTACAGTATGCAAAAAAAGTTTTATTTTAATTTCTGGTATTCACTTGCAACAGGGGCAATTAGACGTCAATCACCATTTCCATTAAGTGCAATTTCCATGTGGTAAATTCATAACTTTTTTCCTTGTAAAATAAGGCAGCTTTAAGAGCTTGGGAGTCTCAACAAATTACTTGATTCTGATTTCTATGAGATCAAAGAGAACTATGACTTTAATTCTCACATTTCCTCAAGATTTGCATCATTGTAATTAAAAGGTAATAGTATTTTCTAACCTTATATTTTTCAAATGTTTCAGAATCTGTCTTCCTTTATTTAGCATTATGTTATGACTTTTCTCATATCCCTAAATTTAAAGTCTTGAGTTCTATCAGCTGAATGTAAGACCTTGAAAGAAGGGAAAGGTGAAACATCTCGTTTATACTTTGGGGTTTCACAAAATTATTCCTGTAGTTTTGAAGCTATTTAACAGTGACTTTTAAGGTCTATGAATGCAAAGGATCCACTGGAAAGCAAAACAGCTATCAAATGCTCTATGAGTTTTCTCTGCTTTGACAGTATCATTTCCCCTAACATTCTGGCTATAAACCTTGCTCCTTCCTAGCATGAAAAAATATTAGTCTTATTATTCCAGCATAGCCTTAAAACGAATTACTTGCTATGTAGATTGTCTCCTACCCAACCTACCTTTTTGGAGCCTAATTATTCTAAGGAACTGGATGGTCCCCTTTATCTGAACAAATTGTATCTCTAATATGGCCTTTTTTAAATGAAGTGATCTCATATATGCTTACTGACCTCAGTGCCAGGAAAGATCATGGAACAGTTCATTCTGAGTGCACTCACACGGCCTGTGAAGGACAACCAGGGGATCAGGCCCAGCCAGCATGGGTTCATGAAAGGCAGGTCCCGTTTGACCAACCTGATCTCCTTTTATGACCAGGTGACCCGCCTGGTGGATGAAGGAAAGGCTATGGATGTTGTCTACTTGGACTTTAGTAAGGGCTTTGACACAGTCTCCCACAGCATTCTGCTAGAGAAACTGGCAGCCTGGGGCTTAGACAGGTGTACTCTTCGCTGGATTAAAAACTGGCTGGATGGCCAAGCCCAGAGAGTTGTGGTGAATGGTGTTAAATCCAGCTGGCGGCAGGTCTCGAGCAGTGTTCCTCAGGGCTCAGTTTTGGGGCCAGCCTTGTTTAATATCTTTATTG
>VYXH01006860.1:560254-629140 GCA_013397275.1 Burhinus bistriatus | reverse complement strand
GGCACTGGTCTCTTCTCCCAAGTAACAGGCGATAGGACAAGAGGAAACAGGTTCAAGTTGCACCAGGGGAGGTTTAGGCTGGACATTAGGAAAAAATTTTCACTGAAAGAGTTATCAAGCATTGGAACAGGCTGCCCAGGGAGGTGGTTGAGTCACCATCCCTAGAGGTGTTTAAAGGTTGTGTAGATGTGGTGCTTGGAGACATGGTTTAGTGGCAGACCTGGTAGGGTAGGGTCAATGGTTGGACCAGATGATCTTAAAGGTCTTTTCCAACCTAAATGATTCTATGATTCTACTTTTATAGGTATTTTAATAACTTCCTGCCAACAAATTTTAGCCAACAATATATTCCATAACTTGTGTGAAAACAGCCACTTTTGTATCATCTCAAATCTGGTCCTCCCTTCTCCAGATCTAGTCAGTCCAGTTGCCTATTTCAAATTTTAGTGCTGTCTACCTTTTCATCATCTTTTTAGTTGTTTTTCAGTGTTGGCAGTTTGCTTACCTGCTGACATGATTATTTTGTATAATAGGCACCAATGTATGATCAGTTGTTCTGTCATGGAGAGAATATGTCTCTCATGGAGAAACGGGGAAAAAAAACTCCAAAGTCTAATGCATCCAGAATAGAGACCAGACTAGAAAATCATAATGGACTTTCTCACCTCAGATTCTCTGATATGGATATAAATGATGGAGAAGTAGTGTTGTTGTTGGCTGTGCAACTTCTTTCTGATCTTAATATGTAAGGACAAAATCCTGTTAAAGATCCTATCTTATCTTCATGGTAATTTTTTTAATTTAGGTTCCTTGATTCTCTGACTGTATGACTTGAAACAATCTTTTTCTCCTCTTTCTTATACTTCCCTCATCTTATGGAAACCACATTGTGTAGGGTTTTTTTACATTGCCTTTTCATTTAACTGGCACCTGTTTCTAATTTCAGTGGTTGGGATTATAAATTACTAAAAAAACTTAAGCAGATGTGAATTTTCTTCTCATGGTGAGAACGCAACCCTGGCCCAGACATGGAATAACAAAATTCAAGTGTGGCAACGGCCATTCTTTTCTAACTGGTCCATCTGGTGTTTATAAGGGATGTTTTGGATGGCTTTTTTTATATTCTGTTTTAACCTCCTTGAGTACATGTTTTTGAAGAAGCATAGACTAATTTGTTTTAATCCATGTTAAGATGTTTCTTTGTATAGGGGTAGGTAATGAATGAAATTGAAAAAAGAAAATTTAGTTAATGGCATATGACATAAAATGGGGTTTTAACGGTCTGTGGAGGAACTTTGAACAGTTCAGTTAAGTAAAACTCATTGTTTAATATCTCTTATTGTTTTCTTTCCCTATTTTTTCTCTTTTTTTTCCTGATGATAGAATAAGCAAATTTTATCTATTTTCCAGGTTACTTTATGTGTTCTTCTGTAATGTCAATTTAGAAATACGTTTTAAAAAGAAGATAAGGATAAAAAGATACAGTAAAGACAGAGATCTAACTCATTAATCCTCTTAATTGCACTAATCTTAAACTACGCAGTTATGCAAGGATATGCTCAATCTGAATCTATCTAAATCATATATGAAAGCTGTCGGTTTCATATCTGGCATCTAACTTAGGCATATTGGTGAAGTAAATTTTCATTACAATTAGTTTGTGGAGTGGGAAAAAAGCTTAATTATGTTTATGGTATTCAGAAATCAATAAATTCCTCAAATGATTCCTGAAGAGTTGATGAGGGCTATCCAACTGAATAGCTGATTAGTGCAATGTAAAGTCATCAATGTGCAGCATCCTCCATGGGAATATGCACTGTCTTAAAGAAGAATACCAAATCAGATACCATTTTGATTAGCACCAAATAAGTGTTTTCAGTTCAGGTGTTTATTTAATCATATGACAAAAAGAATGCTTGTATTTATTATTCTTAGTAAAATTCAAAGGGTTTTCATAAAGTTTGAATATGTCAGTTTCCCTATGATAGCTCTTTTAGCCAACAGTGGTAAAATGATATTGAAAATCCAAACCTGGAAGGAAATTTGGGTGATTTTTTTTTTTTTTTTCTGTGACAGTAGAATGAAACAAAATAAGTAAAGAGGTATAAAAAGTCCATGCATTTAAGGACAAAGAGTGAAATTCCTCATCCAATAACACATATGTTTCACCTAGTACAGTTAAATCAGGTTTTTTAAGAACATCAGGACTAATATTTTCAGCGAGATTTCAATTTTATAATCATGTCCTTAGGGATGTCATATGAATTCTCTGGGAATTAAAAGAACAGTATTCTAATGGTTGACTCTGATCTGGATCCATGTTCAGTTTGTGTCTTTTCCATAGACTTCCCATGTCTGACAAACCTCAGACAAACCCTTCTATGTAGTTCAAAACTCTCAAAACTGGATAAATAACATGAAAGAATGGGTTTAAGATTTGTTTGCCTGCCTCACCATCCCAAACTTCAAGAAAAAATATCCAAGAGATACCAGTTGGTGAATATGGAGTTACTTGGTTTCAGAGTTCTGCATTCCAGCATTTTTCTAGTTCTCTCCCTTCTACATTGCCATTATTCATCTGCACATACATCAAAATGATGAAGGGTCCTCACAATACAGATTTTCTTTCTGCCTTTAAACATTATGCTTGCTCACATCTGCAATGCTGTAATGATCAGCCAATATAATTAAAAATTCTTGATGGGTGAAACTCCTTTTCATGAACAAAATACAAATGTCAGTAATAGGAGTTTTGTCTAGCTCAATATGTTATGTGATTCATCCTCAAACTTATGATATAAGGCAAAAGAAGTACCTTTTTTATAATTCATAAGAATTTATTTTCAAAGTATATTCTTATTTCAAAAGCTAACAGTCTAATTCCGATTTCAGTTTCCTCTTCTGGGGGAGTTGTGTGGGCCTAAAGGACCAGCACATGCTTCAGATGAAAACTGGGCCCAAGCCAGCTTCAACTCTATACAGTTATCTGTGTACAGAGGTTAAAGGATTGAATTTGTGGCTTATGGCCATTTAATGAGTATGGTTGATAACAACAGTGGAGGGATATAGGGGGCAGTGGTGAGCAGCCCTTTTTCTTTTAGTGGAGAATTCCAGGAGACAAAAGCATGTAGAACTAGATGAAAACAAAAACTAGCTCACTCTGGACTTTCTTCCCCATCTTGTTCCATGGAGATGATTAATGACATTTAATGATCATTGTTTGAACCACAGTGAGATACTTCTGGGCATGCTGCCGGGATAAGGGCGGTATGTATAATTGAATAAAACACCCCATGAACAGCTGAAATAACTAGACACTTGATTTCATAGAAATACGGGAAAAAAGCAGAGATTCAGTACAATACCTCACAAGGAAATACACGTTGCTGTTGAAAAGATAGGTCTAGAGCTTACAGTATCAACTGCACTTTGGACTAAAGTTTATAAATAAAATTGCAGAAAAGAAGCTCCCTTGCCTCAAGTAAGCAAAATGTCTTTGTATTATTACAAACAACATGGTTACTCGTAAGAAAAGACGTGGAATAAAGAGATGCAGCTGAAGCAGAGAATCTCTTTTGCTGGCTGTATTATCGTCCATGCTAAACTATCGTCCATGACAAATTTTACTTGAGGATATTCTATATAGCTTCATAGAGGTGTTTGAGCTGAAGGTAATCGGTAAAGAAGAAACAACATTCTCAACTATTTTATTTTTTAAGATTTTGTTGCAACTCTAAGGACTGACAGTAGATACCATCTTGGGTACACCTAAACATACTTAAGTAAAAATATATCTGCATCTGCACTCTCACAAGTCCTGTTGTCTCTCTCTCACACACACGTGCACATGCTATTTATTTAAAGTTTACACAGACTATGCATTCATAGTCTCTGCCAGGAGCATTCTTGATGGCTTCCTCCTCTGTTCTCTTTCACAAATCTTTGCTCCTAGGGGGTGTTATGTTTATGACATTTGCTGATAGGTGCTACACTGGGAACAACAGACTCCAGTCCCTCCCTAAGACTGCCAGCGGAACAGAGCCAGCGCAGGAGAAGAAGCGGCTGTTTGCTCCCAGACCACTTTCCTTCTGGGATGCTGGCAATTCTCGCTATGGGCCTGTGCCTCAACTCTTGGTAGTTTGCAGGAGAGTGTAAGGGTGCCTCTCAAACACTTTTATATAAGGCTGAAATGTACTATAGCCCTCGAATCTTCTTGAGCATAATTCACTGCAGAGTATATGCAAAGTATAAAATGTTAATATATGATTAATATATATTTTTTATTAAAGGTCAATTATTAGAGAGTGATACAGGTCAGAAAGTCAATGGTAACATCTTGTTGGCTAGTAACTTTTAGTGACAGCAGAACTGTGTCTATAAAACAGAGCATTCTTAGAAGATCTATTAATCAATAGGCAGTAAATTCTGTGTGTACCAAATAAATGTACATATATGAACCAATGTGGGGCTGGGTCCCTTTCTCCTGTAAAAAAAGCAAAAGAAAAATCCTGTAAGGCAACAGAATCTCACTGGAACTTTTAAAAGGTCTTATACCACTAGATTGCAAAGTTACTTACTGACAAATCTGCAAACTTGTCAGTATTTAGTCACATCCTTTCAAGGTCTTATACACAGAATATAGTGTCAACACAGAGTTCAGCAGCATTGAAGAAATGCTGCCAGAAATCCCATGTGCCTTTGATGAAGTCTTCTTCTGAAGTAATCTCAATGGAATAACATCTTCCTTTGCTGAGCCAACTCCAGAACAACTCTTTCTTTGATCACAAGTGAACTTTGCATATTTTTGCAAGAGGAAATTTAATTTAATCTATTAGGCAGATACTTAAAAATCTGTGAAAGATGGTGGTTGTCTTGCTTCTATCAAGAGTCACTCTGGTTTTGATTTGCCATTATCCCTTTTTTCTGATGTAATGCCCATCCTATCAGTTCTTGGAAAGAACTGGACTAGTCTATGAGTTTGTGACTGATCAATAAACCTCTACAATGGGTGAAGACTCACAGGATATGGGTGAAGGTGATATGCTCACACCACTCGGGGAGGAACGGAGGCAGTGACTGACCATAGCCGTTACAAAGGAAATTAAACTTAGCTCAACACAAAGGAGACCAAAGGGTGGCCTTAGATCAATTGAGTGGATGAACTGGTTGCGTAAATGTTTCTGCCTGAGTTACTCAAAAGAGTATAAGTGTCTTCCTGAGTTAGCCAGACTGACTTGGGAGGAGTGTATACATGGCTCAATCCAACACAGAGTATAAAAGCTGAAAAAACCAACAAAATGAACTTTGAAGAGAGCAATAGGCTTGGGCTAGTTTCAAACCACATATACCTTCCTGGCAACTGGGGATGCCCAGTGTCTTGACAGTGAGCATATTATAAAGACCGGTAATAAGAATCACAGTTGTATTGTGGTTTAACTCTATAGTGCAATTCCTGTATTCTGTGAAGTGTAATTTGCACGTGTATTGTGATTTCAGTACCTTGCAGTATCACTCTACTAAATCAAAATCCTGTAAAATGTCAAGTATCTACAAACAGGTAAATCTGGCATTGAATATTAAGCCCTCCATGTGTGAAATAGCTAGAAGAACCTAGGCAGAAAGTTATTGGAGTCTGACGGACTTGAAATGGTCATTCACCTCTTTGATAGTAAGACTCAGAATGTCTATTACGTGAGAATAGGGGGTTTTGCTTCAACTTGCTTAATTCCACAGCCAACTCTCCTGTTCTCCTTTTTGGTTAGGTGCTACCGTACTGATCTCTGCTGATCTCTGTTTAGCTGGAATTAGCCTTCAAGTTGTGTGCAGAAGACAGGTAGACCATTCTAAGTGCCACATGAATCACAGTCCTTCATTTGACCGCAACATTTTTAGGCATACTATTAAAAAATGTCAGATTTGGAAACCTTTCATTTGACATTTATCTGAAAAACCATAATGTAACTGTATATAAATGTCAAATGAGAATAAAGCTGTATTCTTATCTGTATAAATATCAAATGAATGGTTGTTTCCTCTGATATTTAGGGTTCTGAAAGGACAGAGGTCAAGTGAGATGCCTCCCCCAACAAAGGTTAATGGCAGTGATGAACCGGGATATTGCAGAATTCTAAAGCAATAGCTCACACCCGTACCCTGGGGTTTGTTGCCGTGAGCAGCTCAAGTTAGTGACTTAGGAACAAGATCCTTCTAAGGCAGCTGTACTCTTAGCCAACACAATACTTCATTCCTACCTCCTTCCCCAAATACTGCTTGTACATGACATTATTTGGAGAAAGGAGATGACTTTAGGTATTCCACTTGCCAGGTAAGCACGCAAATCACTGAATTATTATTTTGTAGGATGTCTCATTTTCACACTTGCTGAAACAGAACTGCAAAACACAGTTAAAAATTAAGTATATTTGAATAGGGGCAGTAGAGATATAAATGAAAGCATCCAGATTGTGTGTGCCCCTCATACTAAGAACCATAACATTTGTACTTTGTGAAATCCATCTGCTTTTTATCAGGTATCAGCAGAACCGAGTTACTACCCAAGAAAATATTTGGTTAGCCACCCCATACTAACAACATTGAGTGCATTATGAATAAACTAAAATTATGACATTAATGACTATAAAGATAAAAAAAAAAATTGAAAATTTGTTCTTTGATATCTAAATAGGTCCAAAAGCCAGTTTGTCCATGAATAATACCAAACAGCACTAGATCTCTCAGCTTGGGAACCAAAAGATTACCATACAGGTCAATAAACCAAGTAAACAATTTCTTCCTCTACCACGTGAAAGAACTCTTAATTTTGTTATCCATTTGTAAGCATCCACAACACAAATACTTCCTATCTGTAACCATAACAAAAATGCTAAGTAGAAAACAAATCAAAAGGATTACTGTCTAGAAATGCATATAGTATTCCCATGTAAGATCCTAAATAAGGTGGTGGAATGTCTAATGTTATTAAAAAATCTGGAAATGTTGAGATTCACAATTCCAAGTGCTGATTCTCTTATACGCTGTAAGTACAGACTGTAAAATTTAAACATAATAAGAAATGCTATTGTACAACACCTGTTGCAAGTACATTAGCACACTGTAATGATATAGTTACGGTCTTAAAAGAAAGCAGAATTTAGGAAAAGGGCTGCTCTATCATCTTGTTTCCACTGGGGGAAAAAAAAAAATTCCTTACAATTCCTTCCTTGGCTACCTGGCAGCTAAATCACAGTATTCCTTCTCCCCTCCCCCCCAAAAAATAAAAATAATCCCAGACTTCAACCAGACTTCCAGGAAAAAAAACTTAAAATGCCAGGGAAAAATCTGCTGTGTGTCCAGTGTAGCAGTCATTTCACCTATCCATTGCAACATCCTAGAGGAATGCTTCAAATGTGAAGTGTCTTAGATAGGCAGTTCCTTAGGAAATTTAGAGCTGGGAACAACCACCTCAAGTCTTTTCTTTCTGCCCTATTTTCTTTGCCATTCACTCATTAGAAGCTGGATTACTTTTATGTTCCTAGGATGTCTGGAAAACCCTGTGTTATGCTTTGAAGAACCCACAACAATTTATTGTCGTTTAGACCATTATTCTATCACCCAATGACCCCTCCCCAAGCAGGAAGGGGAATCCGCAAAAAACAAGGAATCCCAAGGGCTGAAATAGAAACCAATTTAATAGAGTAAGACTAAATAATTAACGTTAATCATACTAAAGAACCAATATTGATCCCAATACCCATATAAAATATACAAGGATTATACTCAGCCAATTCTATCAGCAGGAAGCCGTGCACTCCCAGTAGTGGACAGCAAATGTTGGACACTGCAAGCGCTATGGCTTCGGGAGGATGGGCAGGACTCAGGGGTCCAGGACCAGGGCAGGAAGTTCTCAGGATCGCCACCATCAAGGAAGAGAGAGAACTCCTCAGTGAACTTTCTAATTTATATTGAATATAATGTTCATGGCATGAAATAATCCTGTTGGCCAGCTTGGGTCAAGTGCCCGGGTCTCGCTCCTCCTCATCCTCACACCTGGCTAGCTCGAAAACAGTGAGACATTGAAACCCGCATACTATAAAGTAAATATTTTGACAAATTCAAACACTAGTCTTCTAAAAATGCAGTTTTCCCAAGCTTTAGAAGAGACCTTACTGAAAAGTGGAATTACTGAAAGAGAAATTAATCCTGTGTCACTCAAACCTGACACCATGATACCCTCTTTGGAGTCAAACATATGCCTAGGTCTCTTGTCCTGAGCATCCCGAGCTCCAGTATGGCTCTCCCCTAGAGCAGTCTAGGTTGTGCCAGGAGGTTGGCACAACTCAGACAACCACCTGTCCTCAGGATAACCTGGGTGTTAAACTAAGCAAGGGATTCCACTAGGTGACAGGGACTCTAAAATTCAGTTTTGTAATGCTGCCTAGACATACCCAAATCTGCTTGCATTTTCTCCTCTTGATGCTTTACATAAAATAATTGTTTTCTTTCTTAATTTCACTCCTGCATAAGCAAGGGAGTTTAGGTTGGATTCATACAGTCAGTGAAAATCTTATGTTATTCTTTTCAAGTAAGCAGTGAGTAAGGACGACACAGAAAGGCCTAGATATGGACTTGAGTCTCTTCTTCCCCCTAAGATATATAGTCAATTCAACTTCTTTCTCTATTCAACTCTGCAAACATAGGAAGATGTGTGAAATGAACAAAGTATGTGTATATAAGCGTGATGGGTAAAGAGTGTTGATGTTGAACCTGAAATGAAACTAAGGAAAGCATATGATGTGTGAAACATATGGCAATGCATATGTATGAAGTTTGGATCAGGATATGCATCACAAAATAGTAATAGGTTTTTATTCTGGGAGAAGAGTGATAAAGCAAAGGGGAATAAGAACCTCACACTAAAAACAAGAGAATTTGGAATCTCCTTCCTCTTTGCTATTTGGCATTTCCTCTTGAGAGAAGCGGAGGAAGTATTTAAATATTTTATAACCTTCATTATTGGAACATACATCTCTTTATTACATTTTTGGAAGCATGTGTTCTATTTGAAATCAGTATGGATGTATAAATATTTTTAGGAGATGATTATTCTCTGTATGTAGGTGGAGAAGAACATCGGATTAGTGAGATCTTGCTTTCATGAGTAACAGAGCAGCTGGCATTACCCCTCCTTTCCCTCCGCCTCCCCAGCCAAGGGAAAACACCTCTTATCTTCAACTTTAATTCCCAAAATAAAATAAGAAATGGTTTTGGCTTCCCTCTTTCCGTGTGCTTCTCCAGGTAACGTTGAAATTGCATCTGCCATATTTGCAATTCTTTCACCAGCTCATTGTGGAAGTGTAGGGAAAGTGAAAAGGAATGGCATGGAGCTATCACAGAACTGCAGAAAACAGAGGTAGAAAAGATCTTTTAGTCTACTTCCCTGCCTAAATGTCTGTCTCATTTTTTCTCAAAAGACATTTAGTCTTGGAGACTCGAAAATGTTACCTAATCTTCTGTACAATTTACATGTAAGCATCCAAGTTCAAATGCGTAGCAGGAGGAGCAGCTCCTCTTTATCTAATACATGAAGCATAGACCTCACCATCATGAAGATTAACTTAAGTACAACTGCCAAGCAGTGGCAATTCAGTGCCCCATGGTCTTCCCCTTCTGTATTCAGACAGTGCTGGTGGAAATGAAAATATCAACTGGTGGTGTTAAGAAAAGAGCATGCTCCCAGTTCTGGTAAGATATAAACTTCTTGGAAAGGGTTCAAGCCCAAGAATGCTACTCAAGGATCATTATATGGAAAAGGCTTCACAGACTTCTTTTTCCCTTCTCTGTACAGAGATGTGGCAAGTGAGCAATGAACAGCAGTGGATACTATGGTTGTAGTTCATTCAGCTGAAGCCTTGAAATCTTTATATCTTTTTTTTCTACTATTTCATAAACTTACTTTTAGGCATTCAACAAATTTCAAACTTCATATGCCTCAGAGGCCTATTCTGTTCACCCTGTCCTGTGTACTGTCTTCCTGACTGCATACTTTGTTTGCTTGCATTAAAAGAACCAGATTTGATGGAACAACGTTGAACTATTGCACCTGAAAATCTGGCCCAATATCTTCTCTAAGAAACCACTGCAGAAATGTAACAACTTCACCTTTTCAGAAAAGTATGAACCCTTTCTCTCATTGTTACTCATGGATAACAGAAAAGGACAATTGTTTAAATCTCACCAGAAAAAAGAAATTGTCATGATTCACAAAAGGTTTGAGACAGGATGAAAGTGAAAGTAGGATCTAATCAATCAAGAAAAGGAATGTCATCATTCTATTCTGTTCAGCAAACTAATTTGACTAAAAGACTGTGACTACTGGAGTGAAGTATCCATGTTAAAACTGATCATGGTTGACACAGCAGTGTATTTTCTAATCGCTCATGTTACCACACAATTCCAAACATTTGGATTTTCTTCTGAAGGCTAACTCAGCATAATTCAGGCAAGTAGAGATAGCCATGAAATCTTCAAGACAGTTGAGTTCTTCATTTTAAACCAGCTAAATAGATTTATCTGTAATTTGACAGACTGGAAACTATTTTGCTGTTTTCTTACTCATTTGCCATCAAAGCTTTAGCATTAAATATAAACACAAATGAAATTTAAAACTGGATCTAACCATTAGAAAAACCTGTACAATAAAATTTTTACTCTACTCATTTAGTTTGTTTCTAGAATGATATTGACCAGCTTCATTCAGAAGAATGACTCAATTTTGAACAGCCTGTATGCTTTGGAGTTCTGATGCAGTTTTTGCTTTGGCTCCTTACAAAGTCTGGGGCAATATACAATTTTTTAATCTAGAATAATGTTTGGAATTTTGAATAATGCAGTATTCACTGCTCTTTGAATTTCATGCCTGGATAGTAGCCATGGCAATCTGCAGATACTGAACTGCTTTAATAAGCGCTCTGACGAGTCTCTAACACTTGTGTGTGTGCTTATTCTCAGTTAACAAACAATGAAACTGAGGGATTCAGATTAAAGACTCATTTCAGACTTGCTTTACTCTTCTTAGTAACTTACTAGGCAAATATGTAGTCCTCACCTTTTATGCCTTTCCAGCTTTTTTGCAGTAACTAATCTGGCTATTCCTACTGTCTCCTCATTCCATTACGTCTTCTCCCAGGTAAAAGAAACCAACCTAAAAACCCAGGTACCATACATAACTAATAGACCAATGTTAATTATACTTTTTTCATTTATTTGCACGATGCATCACTTTGCCAAGCCTATTATTTGCATTTGTAATCTTAAGACATCTGGAGGTAAGCAACCTGTCTTTTTCTATATTTGTACAGCTCCCAGCACAACACGAATTAGACACTGATTAAGCCCTAATGTCATATAACTACTTTATCATTGTCATCCGTACTAAACAAATACATTTGCTTGAAACTAAGCATGTTGAATGAGCAACAGTATTTAATAAATCCCTGCCTTTTACTTCACTAGTAACAGGCACGTGAAAACAAAATTACACTGATGTAAATCGGGAATGATCCTATTATTTTTAGTGTAGTTAATCCAGACTGATGTTAACTGAGAACAAAAAAATCTGGACTCCACAGGGAAAACAATAGAATAAATGGAGTTTAGATATACAGATTTATTTTGCCCAGGTTGCAAAACAGACTCGAGGCAATTCTCTAGAATGCGAAGCCCACTGATAATCCTGTACCACAATTTACTTCAATTTTATATTAGTTATTTACTGCCTTTCTGCAGATGCACATGTTAATTAAGTTGATTTTGATGAATATATTAATTATAAACCCATAGTACTAAAAGGTCATGAACTGCTAAGTCTTAATTTCTTGAGATTTTGATTCCGAGCTATTTATCAGATTTGACTACAAGAAAGAGCTGGCTGCTTGTGGGAGAAGTGTCACTTTCTGGTCATTTGAATCCAATTATGAAAGACGTACAAGTAGAACATTCCAAAATAGCATCGCTGTCGCTATGACTGCATGTCACTTTTGTCCCCATATCATTGGTTTTAGAAACATTACACAAAATGAATCGCATCAACCTTTTGTTTCTTTTTCTATTCTTTTTTAAGGTAGCCTCGGAATTTCCTGATAGAGTTGAGATGGAGCGATAAGTACAGATTTTCCTGAGTGTCCCACAGACACGTAAGTCATTTGGTTCATATGTGGGTGGTCTTTGACTTATTCAGCTAGCTCTGTTATAGACTCTCTAACACATCCAACCCAATTAGATAGATGCACAGTATAGTCTTTACAAAATATCATTCAACCATGTATCCTGCAACAAGCAATTACAAGTCATCTTCAGGGCGCTGATTTATTTCTCATTGCCCTACCAATTTAATGACCTTATGATTTATACTGATTATGGAAGTCTCTCCTTGGCAAGCAAAGTAATTATCCATCAATCTTAAATTCTTTAAGGCAAGAAAATGTTTATTTTCTGTCTGCATAATAAGTTTTATGTCATTTTTAATGTCATGACTCCCACATGCACTGAAGATATATGTAGTGACTTCTAATGTCTCACAGAATGTCAATTGGAAATGCAATTTGACAACAGGCTTAGCTTCTATTGTCTGAATATTTGGCGTTATATAATTAAGATGGTTAAGTCCTCTGTTTGGAAATGCATACATTATCCTAGGATGAAACAATGGACAAATTCTGTAGTCCAGTCATGAGGTCCTACAGAAAATTCTCACGGAGAAAACCAGGAGATTTTAAGTATATTTAAATATCAACTGTACGTATAGAGGCTGAGGAGAAACAGGATGGATCATGCCTCAGCACAAAGGGGTGAAAGCGCATGACCTCTAACTGCCCCTTCTGCTACTGTTTTTGTAGAAATGTTTGATTTAGAGTAAGGATTCCAGAACTTCATGTGAGTGTGTGAGTTTATTTTGAAAGGAAATAGGTTTTATTTGAGTGCAAAATAGGAAAAATCTAGGTTGCATTGCATTATTTGCCAGACTAAAATGTTCTATGTGGTCTTCTGGAAAGCTTATATTATTTTCGATTTTTTTTTTTTTTTTTTACTGTAGAACTCACAAAGTGAAAGGTTCTTAAAACCTGAAGACCCAGGAGAGACTAACATCCAAGGAGACTGAGTTTTACAGATGTGCCAGTGAGTTCCCCAAACTTAGCTCCTTCTCAGACCTGTTCCTCAAAGGTTATTCACATCAAATCACTGCTGATGCCACCTCACTGTTTATTTCCATCTTTTTCTTTATCTTCTCCCAGTCTTTGCAGATAGATTGACATGTAACCTCTATTAATAACCTTAGCATTTTAAGACCCACAGCATAGCAGCTATATAAGATGGTGAAGTCCCTTCCCCACATTTTGAGTTGGATGGGAAGATTCACTATTTGCAAGAGTTAGTATGGATGGAAGTGATGTTTGAAGTTGGGTACAGAAATTAAGATAGTGAGGTTCCAATGTGTCCAACATACAGCATCAGTGATACAGACAAGACACTAGAATTATTCCTGTCCATACATTCAAGTTACTGGAAATTATAGAAGAAAATTCTTCCACTGCTCAGGAGCACTATATATCAAGAGATTTTAGATTTTACAGCCAAGCCTCTGCACTTTACCCATGAAAAATATCCATTAATTGGACACGTATATGGTTTTCCTAGGACTCTGGAGTGACTTTATTTCCAAGTCCTTAATTCCCTACTATAACAGCTCAAAAGCAAGATCCATCAGAGGTAAAAACTGCATGGAGAACAAGATCCTGTGAAAATTTAACAAATAGGAAATGTCACCTTATACAACTCAGGCAACATTGCCAACGCAATTCAAGAAGGGCTGATTTAACTTTTCACATTTGACTTCTTGTGTTGAAGTGAAGAAAGAAAATATAGACAAGCCAACAAATAGTCTTTCTCCCTGAAATCTGCAATTACATGTTTTTCTTAAAGTTAGTGTCACCAGAAATGACATGCCACATACACCTTTTTAAATCCTGAAAAGGAAAATCTTCATGCTATCTTAATGCAACACTACCTGTCATTTGACTGGCCTGGTACAGAGATAACACGTGAGGGCATCCTACTACACCTTTCATTACAGACAAAAATTTTTTCTTCCCAAGAGCTTTACGATAGTACATTTTTTTTCTTTTTCTAAAAAAAATTGTTCTTAACTAGCAATGAGACCAACCCAAAATTTCAAATATAAACCACTTCCTCCCATACAAAATCATTTAGGTTGACCAGAAAACCGTCCTGAATGTTTTTTCTCATATTCTCAGCACTACCAATTTCAAATACCTAAGCAACTCCAACTCCAAGTGGAGTGAATTGATTTGTATCCACACTACTTAAGGGCAGCCTCTTTTGGGGTAGATTGCCCACATCCAGGGTACTTAGCCTTTGGGTCTCACTATCTTCTGGTTCCCATGTAGTGCTCTGTTTCCCTAATACATTATCATTATTGTACACTTTTAAAATTTCAAAGTGTCTGTAATAATGCAATGGCTTCATTGCAGCCTGCCAGAGAGCTTGATTTTGTAGCACAAAACTGAAGTGACAGGAAGGACCAAGGGAGCGGCATGAGGGTGCATCTGAGGGTGCTAAACATTCTAAGACAGTTTTTTAAAAGACTGCGTAGGTAGAGGAAGTTGAATTTGATGCACTGATTTGATTCATCCTGCTTTTTGGGAGCACTCCAATTCCAGCTTTGGAATGATCCTAAGTAAACCAAGAAACTGAGTGGATGATCAGGGATCCAGTGCTTGAGCCTGCTTCCTGGCCATCGTTAGCAGATTAGATACGCCCTGTGTAACGGGATCTAAAACACAAATAACGCATATCTCAATTCAGCAATTTTTGCCTCCTATTTATATCCTCAGCATACACCATGAAACAGTATCTAGCTCCAAGAAAAAATTGCAGTATTAAGAGCAACAGCTTTGAATCAGGCCCAAAGAAAGTATAGAAACAGATACTACAAGACAAAAATAAATGGGCTGAAACACAAAAATAGAAGCATTGCCAATCAGTTCCAATTTTATGGAAGTAAATGTCATCTACAAACTATGTAGAAATTTTTAGCAGATTAGTTTGTTTTTGTAAAATTTCTAGATTTTAGGCATTTCATGTAGTATTGAGGAATATGTATGGAAAAAATCAATATAAAACAGAGGATGCTGACAGATTGCAAGCCACCGTGTTAATGGGGAACCTTATAATTTGGAGTTTTTGCAGTGGAGTTGGGTGACTTCATTTAGTGTTATCTCATTGGCCCAGTTTAAAACTGAAAAATTCCATGGCTGTGTAACAAACTTCCATTTTAACACAACTAAATGCAAGATGATGCACACAGAAGCTACTGTTGTTCACCTTATTCACAGAATGCATACAGATGTCTTTTCAAGATGTGAGGCTGTATATAAACACACTTGGAATTATCATTATTCCCAAAGTGATGCTTTGCTAAGATACCTCATTTAATGCTGGCGTTGATAATATGAAGACAACTGATTAGGATCAATGACGTAGTAACTTGTGAGATTAGCGGATTACTGCATTTAATTTTGATGGTCACTTTATAAATTAATTACAAATTAAAAAGAAACCAAAGAATGATGTTACAGTTTAAAAATATGGCCTTCCATCACAGATGAAAAGCACTATACTGAGAAGACTGGAAAACTTCCTCCTAATTCATAAGTACTTCTACAATTAACACTGCTAATGTGGCAGACAAGATACTGATAAATGAACTCAGAAATTTTACTATTTGAAGTATTTTTTGTCGCACCCTTGTTCTTCTGCATCAGGTTATTTCCTTGTAGTGGAGTCTGAAGAACACAGTGTCTGCTATTGTCTCTGCAGTTTCAGTTCATAATTCAGAACCTTAGGTTAACATCTACTTTTATGAGTTGCTCAAGCTAAAATGCCGTTTCAGACTAGACTGGCTAAGATGGGGATGCACATTCCATTAACTGACCTATAGTTGAGAGCAAAACCCTCAAAAAAAGGATCAGGGTAAATAGCTGGCGCTGGTAGTGGCTTGAAGATCTTGCTCAAGATTTGTCAGTTACTCTGGTCTGATCCTGAACATGTGTCATGGTAGCAGAAAGTAAGTAAAGGTATTCTGGTTTTTGTTACTTGTGTAACAAAACACAAGATTTAGAATATATAGTGAATGTTTAGAATATATATAAAAATATTTCAAACACGTATTTTTGTGTTTTTCAGATCAGAATATTTGTGGAATATGAGGTATTTTCAAATATTTTTTGACAATGTGAAAAGCAGTTATTTTCCAACTATTTTAACACATCTTTAACAATCAGTACATTCTAATATGAGACTTAAAATAATGAACTGCCTTTTAAGTATGTGGTTAGTGCATTATCAGAGTTTGGGGGGTTGGGTCATATCTCTAGTTGTGAATTTCCACACCCTACAGATTTATAAAATTTTGTAGACACAGCTAATCTTGTATGTACCATGCATATAATCTACAAAATTTACAGTATTAGTCTAACGATTTTTTCATTAGTTATTAAAATGCATTCTAAACCTGAATTCCATCTTTAATACATACTGTATCTTTCTTGAAATAAATTAATATAATGCAATTTACAGCATCCTGAAATAGTTATTTCTGTTTACATTTCTGCATTTGTAATCCTCCTTCAAAAATTATTTCCTACACCATAAATTCCACTGAACATTATTGATTTTCCAAAAGATTCCAAAAGACAAGCACATAACCATATTTGCAAGGCTATCCAGCCTGCTTATCTTTCCACTTACCTTTCTACCTAGCTTTCTCATTTTAGGTATTTCTAGGGACCCGGCACTTGATATCTAGAAGCATCTACTTGCAAACACAATTTCTCAGGACATTGAATTTTACTATAAAACAAGTCTTTTCCCTGTAGGATTTTTTTCCTTTTTCTGTGATTCAGTCAGACCTCCCGTATAGCACATAGACCTAGGCAGATTCCCTCACCCTTTATCACAGCAGTACATCGTACCCCAAGTATACAAGACCTAAAAATGGATTGTTTTTGTAGATGCACCAAAGAGAGAAAGGAAAACACAACGGAATTTAAAAACATGCTTGAGATCTGCACGGTGATTCACCAGTTATTTTTATATTGGAAACAGAATTGATCTGAAAGTTAAGTATGTCTCATAGATCACAGGTACGTGTTCTTTGCGAACATTCATGAGGACGGGAGAAAAGGAGAAAAAAAACCTGACATCCTAATCTGCTATTTCCCCTATCCTTCATCTCTGCATTTTGTAGCATACAATCAAATAGAATATATGAGACAAGAAATCTATGAGAACAACTGTGATATGTTTTTCCTGTGGATCTTGGTTTTGGGTTTGGGTGTGGTTTTTTTTTTAAAAAAATACTAAGAACATTCCTACTATTGGCTGCTTCAAACTATTTTATCATGAAAAATATAAGAATGTTTGGTTATGTTGGAAATGTCAGGGCCTTTGGGAAGGAAACATGGAAAACAGATGTTTGTTGCTTAAGGTTACAATGTAATTAAACCAATGGGACTAATACTACTTATATGTCATTACTTAAGAAGCAGCTGTTCCTCCCACCTCCAGCTTCACTGATTGGATCATGTATATTTTCCACCCCCGTAACACTGTCTCCTTGTCAGCTTAAGTTTCCTCTTTCTAGTAAATTGGAAAGCAATGTTAACATAAATGTACAGGAACCATCCTCAAACCTTTAATGAACAGAGGTTGCTAAAGGCATTGTTATTCTTTACCCTTGTAAGCAACATTAAGAATTTTGCTGCATTCCATTAGTTTTGCCTGATCAGAAATTTAGCCCATCTTACAATTAGAATGAAAACAATTGTGCATAACAGGTTCATATTGTTTTACAAGAACTCACATTAGTTCCTTGAAAAAGTGAAACATAGCACTGTGTCATGGTTTAGGCATTTGGTAGAGTCCAAGCCAAGTTACAGGTTAACAATTCTAGAAAATTTATGAGGAGGAAATATAGAGTAATGCCGTATCTTGAGAAGGACTGGAGAAAATAGAGCATTTGTCTAGATGTGTGCAGCATCAGGGAATGGGTAGTGGCCTATTAGTATTTATGCTTCTAGGACAAAGCTAGTTTGAGGAACAAAAAGACCACCAAACTGTGCCCAATTTATCATTTGCCAAGTACAGTTTTGTAACTTTCACAATCAGCAACATCTGATAGATGTAAATCCTGCACTATAAGTGATTTATATTCTCTTTATAATTTTTTTCTCCCTGTGAATTCCAGGACTTGTTTACAGGAAATTAATGTGAAGTAAACTACAGTAGAATGGTTAAGCAGGCTGCTTTATTAATATATCACTCTTAGACAATACAATGATACAAAAAGATTAAGGAACGTCTTACTTTATACAGGGAGTTAGTGTGTTGTTGCTGGCTCATGACACATTCTGTTCTTAGCCTTCTGTGAATCAGTTTGCCTTTGTAGAGCAGTCCAAAGCCTATCCTACAGTTAAAAATAAAAAATAGGTGCTCTCCTTATCCATCAAGCAGCTGACATTTTTTAGTTGCCATGAAGTTCTTGATCTGTGATAACTCCCAGTATAGGGGCTGTTTGAGGTCTATACAGGCCTCTAGAGAGGCTTATTAGTTATGATATAAACAAATATGTTCATTCCCTTAAAACTCCAGTCGTATAATGAGTCCTTCTGCTTGAGTTGTGAATCTTTTTGTCCTTCATTGTTTTTTGTACCATTACTGTACCCCTTCTTAGACATCATCTATCAAAGACCAACATTTTCTGTTTCTTTGCATGTAGAATAGTTTATGTTTGCACTTATTTTTACCGTTAAGATCTGAACATGCCCTGTTTCTGCTCTTCTTGTACCCCAGTGCCATTATTGACTCCTATTTGAAGATGCCTCCGCAAATAAGTAGCTAAATACTGTGTCCTAAAAATCATCCTGTGATGAATTTTTCTATAGTTAAAATTATCATTTGCAATTAGCAAGTTAATCAACTCAGCTACATCCCTGACTAATCCAACTATGGGATTTAGAAATCTTAGGTTAAAAATGAATTGACTGCATGTAATGATTTTCTACAAAGATAATACTAAAGGGCATGAAAACAAACTAGTTTAATTGTTTACTGGTTTAATAGTATGAAAACTTCTAATCAAAAAAGTTTGGTATTTTACTATCTATAGGGTCACTTTTCAGCAGCGAAATAAAATAATTTACTGTTATTACAAAAGTAATGGACACTGTTAAACATATTCCAAACCAAATGAAAACTTTCTTTTTTATGGAGATAGAATTTTGTAAATGACTTTTTAAGGAGATTCCAAATAATCTAAATTTTCCCTGAGAGTTAAAGCCTGGATAGATGGATGTCAGATTATAATCTTTTGCAAACAGCATTGGCCTATGTTTAAAACCAAATGCTTTGATATACACAAATGTTTTGATAGGACTGTGCGCGCGCGCGCGTGTGTGTGAATATTAAAAGACAAATCATAAGCTTTTTAAACACTGTGACACCAGTCATCCAGTGCTATCATCTGTCATGGCATTACTGGGCAAAATATTTGAAGCACCTGATTCCCAATTCTAAAATATATTTAGGCACTGTTGTGGCTTTGGCCTTTAGAATTTGATCCCTGATTCTCAAAGAGACTTAAACTCAAGTTATGTGAAGTTCAGCTTTTGTGGAGGAAATTTCACTTCGGATTTTCGCTTCAGAAAATGGATTTAAAATGTTTGATAACATTTTTACAAAAATACATCACTAATAAGAAGTGGTATGGACTGTAATATTCTTTTCGACCTTTTCTGTGGAGTTTTAAAGCAGGTAATATGTATGCTAGCTTGCTACCAAATTAGCCCGCCCATCAGCCTACAAAGACGTGGCAAGTTAGAGCCCCTTTTTGTCTTGGTCAGACAAGTGACCTATACAAGATGAGTTTCACTTTCTGAGACCAATGAAATGTTCTTATTATTAACATTGACCATCCCTTTAAGTGTATGAGCAAGGCCTCTCTGAAAGGGCTTAAGTTTTCACCTGTTAAATTTGGAGTATATAAGTAAAAACATTTTAACAGAGATGCCATTCTTTCTGTAAAGTGAAGAGATGCCACAATTATTAAAGCAGAGTTACAATACCTGGCCTGGAAATTAGGAAGAGGTTTATAATCATCAGGGTTTCTGGAGCAGTTTTCAGTAAAAGTCCTGGGGCCAGAAAATGCCTGATGATGATGATGCTTGAGCAGGGTATGTAAGAGACTGTATCGCATAGCTGCCGGCTGCACTAGGGGACTGGACACAGGGATCTCACAGATACTCCTCCATTTGCTGCTATGGAGACAAACTTGAAACTAGGACTGCTTCATCACTTAAAAAGAGAACCAATAACAATTCAGAGGTATTTAATTACTTCATGTATAATGTCTACTTATGATTCTTATAGGTTTGACTTCCATATTTTGAAGTATATATAGATAATCATATAAAAAGTTGGAAGGTGGACTACAAGGTACAGCCAAATTTCCCTGATCAAAGCTGACAGAAGGGAGAGCTCTCTTTTTTGGTATAAGGAGCATATTCATAGAATCATAGAATCATTTGGGTTGGAAAAGACCTTTAAGATAGTCGAATCCAACTGTAAACCCAACACTGCCAAGTCCACCATTAAACCATGTCCCTCAGCACCACATCTACCCGTATTTTAAATACCTCCAGGGATGGTGACTCAACCACTTCCCTGGGCAGCCCATTCCAATGCCTGACAACCCTTTTGGTGATGAAATTTTTCCTAATATCCAAGCTAAACCTCCCATGGTGCAACTTGAGGCCGTTTCCTCTCATCCTATCGCTTGTTACTGGGGAGAAGAGACCTACCCCCACCTCGCTACAACCTCCTTTCAGGTAGTTGTAGAGGGTGATAAGGTCTCCCCTCAGCCTCCTTTTCTCCAGGCTAAACAACCGCAATTCCCTCAGCTGCTCCTCATAAGACTTGCTCTCTAGACCCCTCACCCGCTTCATTGCTCATTTGACTTGAAGTCTTTTAGGCTTTTATATTGCTGTCTATCTTCACAGACTTTGAATGGCTGGATAGGAGGGGACTTTCCAATGAATGAATGAAGTGCAAGCCAGGTACAGTGTACTCCAGCAGTCGTTCACAGGAAAGTGGGGCCAAAATAACAGTCTTGAACTTTTTAGAAAGTGTATTAATTAGTGCTGAATGTACAAAGGTCAGAGGAGGAAGCAAAGGGGCATGTTTGTCTTTACTTTCTGACCCTCATCAGTGCTGAGAAAGTTGCGGAGCATCAATTACTTTAAGGTTGTGTTTGAGTTACATACTGAAAATATGAGATAATAATAACAACACAGGGGAAAGTACTATATCAGAAAATGTTACTCTTTGGGCTACATATGGCGTAATGGAGTTGCAAGTGAGGTCAGAACGTGCTACTCAGCACACAAATTTTCAGAAGAAACTGCAGATAGTTCATATGTAAATGCTTTGAATTTGCAAGTACAGTCTGTTCTTTCAACTCATTAGCTCATACTTTATGCTTTGCCAAATTGCCAATTGTAATACTTAAAAAAATATAATCTTAAGCAAACTGTAGAGAGCAGTGACATTCATAACAATAGATTAATGCCAAGTATTTTAGTATCAGCTGACAGATATACGCAGTTTGGGTTGAAGGAGGTGATGAGTCAGAAGAGTTGGGGTTATCCATTTTTGTACTACTTTTTTTGGTTTCATTTAATTTTTAGTTTGTATTGATTTTAATAGCATAGACCAGAGTATTTTCAGTGGAGATTCCGCACTATGTGAAATGCACTCTGGAGTTCCATTCAGGGAACTCCAATTTTTGTCATCAGCTTGAGGCACTTAACACAAGATTTGTTAAGATGCTGAGGGCCCTTGATTTCCCACAGTTTCAATGAAAGCATCAGGTTTCTGCATTACTTTTGTACCTTTTTCAGATCAACAAGAAGCTGAGTACGTACCCTCATATCTCACAAAAGTAAAACTGAAGATACATCATACCATTTGGAACTGGACTCTAAAAAAACCACTCAGCCACAGAACTCTAGGCCTATCTCATGCTCTTATCAAATTGCAAAACAATCACTGTTCTCAGTATTCAGTTAGCTACTGAATCCTGGATTTTGATTTTGTTAAAAATCAAGAACATGCAACGGAAGCTTTGCGACCTTACACAAACGTATATATTTTTGGTTCACGAGAAACAGTCCTTTGTAATACAGAATACTATAGTGCTTAACTACCATAGTTGACAAGAATTTGCTCTATAGGTACTTTTTAAGCATTTATATCAATCTGTTTGTGTTCATGCATGTATAGAGGCTTACAATCTCATCAAAACACAATCAAACCACCTCAGTTGCAAAATTCCACTCAAGTTAATAAAGCTATGTGTATTTACCCTTGCTACAGATCTGGCCTAAGGATTTTTGCTAGTAAGGCCTGATGCGATGCCCGCTGAAGTCAGTGAGGTGACCAGAAGAAAATACCCAGAATGCATAATTAGGCAAAATACAAACTCTATAGAGGGAGGAAAAGGATATTTTTCTTTCCAGGCATCAGAAAAACACTAGATGAGAGATATTCCCAGTTGCACGAAAAGGTTTGGAGAAGTTTCTCTTTTACCCACACCACTGAATCACCCTTATGTCAGGCTCCATCTGTAGAATCCTTACTCATGTAAATAGTATAGGGCTTCATGTTTTCTTCAGTGATTTTTAAACCTTTGCATTTCTCTTGAAAGTAAAAGAGGAAAATGGAATCTCAGGAGCCTGATTTTACCCTGTTTCTAGCAAAGTGTGTTTTTTATTTGTGGAAAGGGGCAGAAATAGGAGGAGAATTGTTTTTAAATGAAAGACAATATAAGGTTATAATGAGTTGACATGAATTTCAGACTTACCTTTATCAGTAAAATTAAATGTGGAGTATTGAACATTTCCTGTGAAATCAGTATAAGGAAAAATTTAAAGTCATGTTTCCCATAAGAACATTGGATATCCAAGAGACTTGTCAATTTACAATAGTTTAACAGCCATAAATCAAACTATACTTTAAAAATCTTATAGTGTAAATTATCTAAGTTAATAAGCCTACTGGAATAATGGATCTGTTTTTCATAAAAATTTCTCAGATCTGACTGCTTGTGAGTGCAGGGAGATACAAACCACAGTAGGCAGTAAATGATGTAATATAATCAAGTAGGGAAGAAACAGTTATTGAAAGAGAGAAAATTCTACATGTGAAATATTTGTATTGCACTTATTTCACAGTCATGCTATCGAAAAGCCTGAACAGTCACTGTGTACACCCAGACTATGGCATATGAAATGACAGAAGTAAGGGAAAGGCAGTAACAAAAACTTTAAAAGTGGTGGTTGTGATGGATAGGGAATATTTTGAGATCCTTCAGTCAGTTCAAGGGAGCAACAGATAGTGCCGCTGGGTACTACATAAGCTCCTCAGGTCTAGCAGTGTAGTAGCAATACAGTTTACCTGAGCGTCTGTACCATCATCACAGTTCATACAGTCCACAAACCTTACCAAGTAGTAGAAAAGATCTGTAGAACAAAGAATTCAAAACAGAATAAACCTTTTGCTTAACATACCAGCATATAAATGTTTCCAATTTATGTTTGTCAATCTCCAGTGACAACAAATGAACGTATTTATTAATAGTACTGAGCCATCTTTCTTATGACCTGAAAGCTGGTAATGATTTCACCAAACATTAGCCAGTTATGCCTTGAAGAAGTCCTGTGAGATACTATTATTATGCCTTTATACAAGGAGAGATCGTAATATGGTCTTAAATGTAAGCCATTTCTGCAAGTTCTCTGGGAGAGCTAAGAATAATAAATCAGCATAAGAATATATTTTTCTTGGTGATTGGCTATTTAAAGAAAAATCTATATTATATATGGTAAAACAAATAAGGATCTTTGCTTGGCACATGGATTTAGGTTTCCACTTCATTTAAATTCTGATCAATTTTTAAATTCTCATTTATTTTAAATTTAACCAAAGAGCTGCTTCTAGAATATATATCACACAAAACCTACTCATCTCACAGTCTCTACAGTTCATAATTGAGGAATGAATAGCTAAACCATACAACTATTTGAATTTCATTATATAGGAAAAGGTGAAAGATGGAAGAATAGGTTACTGGAAAACCAAAGAATTTTTTAAAAAAATAAAAATCAGGCTATGTTAAAATAAAAGTAAAAGACATCAAAGAGAAAATGTGACACTGAAATAAAAATGATCAATGATGATTAGGAAAGCTATGATATGAGTATCTTTAATAAGACACATAACTGAAAAGAAAATTATAAAGAAATAGAGGAAAATGGCTGAGATTAAATAATAGAAAATAACGTAATGAGAGATAAACCTGCTACACTTCCAAAAGGTGCAGGTGGAAGCTAAAGAAATAACTACTTATTTTAAGTATCAGAGAATAGGCACTGGAATTACTGAGGGTGTGAAAAGAGTATTTTCTACTGAGGGTGTGAAGAGAATATTTTCTGAAAATATTAAAGCCCGTTATTTTGTGACTATGAAAAAAAAATGCTTATCCTGAGTTCAAAGTATAAAGAGAGCAGTTGCCTGCAAGGGTATACAACGGACAATCCCACACGACGCAAAATGATTTATGAAAAATGTAAACCTTTTTGGGGGGAGGGGGGATTCATATAAAGAAAGTCACTGATTGTAGTAGGTCCCCTCCCCTCTCTCACACTTAGAAGCAGACAGGGGAAATGGAAAATGTAGTTATGTGACAGCTCTTAGCTATTGAGCTCTACAGCCCAGACAATCACTATTACTTAATACTATACTTTGCTGAGCATTTCTAAAGAACAATTTAATAAGTAGCATATCCACAAGAAGAAACATGGTGTCTCATAAACCTCATAAACCCAATGGGCCAAGAGCAAGGGACCAAATCCAGATCCCACATGTGGAATTTTCTACGGCAGAAAGTCTGTCTCTGTCTAATGCACAAATAGGACTGTAGCTCTCCTCTAAGTAAAGTGATCCTTCTTCTTTCTGTCACAGATTATTTTGTCATCTTTTGCCAATGCAAGTTTCATCTTATTTTGGTAATTGTCATTAGTGGATGGAGGAAGGATGAAGCAGCAAGCTTCACACTATCTTAGAAATTAGGAAAATGTCAAATTATTGCCAGATATTCCGCAGATTTTTTTGTATGATTTTGAAAGAGTTAGCCTTTTTGTATTACATTTTGCCACCTTTTAGGCAGAAACAATAGCTCTTTTACTCCACAGGTCTGCAGATGAAGAATGATTACAATGCTGCGATGATGAGAAGCTAATGTACACTCAAGATAGATGCTAATCCAAATGTCTTTGAGCACGAATTTATCAGCTTCAGGAGGTTCCATGTGTAGAAGTCTTGGAGAACTGAAATATTAGATTATTTCATTTAAGAGAGCTATTTCCAGCATGTGTTATCCATATGAAACAAATTCTTTGGTGATGGGGCTACTGTTAAATGCTCTATTTTACATGTTTTATCTGTTGGGTTTTTGTTGTTATTATTCCGGCTACCAAATTCATGATCTGTAGAAGCAGCAAACAATGCAATGGAAATTGTGACCCAGGGCACTGATGACAGAGAAACAAACTTTTCCAGATAATATGCACTATCGAAAGCTAAAGTAATTGGATAGAGGGAAGAAGCGAACCTAAGCAGGTGTGTCACTTCTGCATGCAACAGAAATAACAGGAATAAAATTATTAAGTGTATGTCTAAAAGTATGTAGTGCTGAAAAAGAGGACCAATAACTACAAAACATTTGTTTTCTGACTTTTGCAGCATGGATTTAAATTTTAATCTCCTCAAGAAGGAACACAACTTTATTAAAAATATCTTATTAATCATAAACTATCTGACAAAATACACTCCTGCATTGCATATATCACTCTTCACGCTTACCAATGTTTCCTGCCCTTGTGACAAAATTTATTGCAACTGGAGTTATGGCAATCCAAAGAATTTACAGAAATATGCTGTAAATTCATTCAGTTAAATGTTTCAGGTTAAATAACAAACCACAAAACCCTGGAATATTTTTTCTAACCCAGGTAACTCCATGTGCAGGAGTGTTGGCACAACCAAAACTGCAGGACAGGGTCAGGAACAAGTGCCTAGGAATAGAAATCTCTAAAATTGGCTTAAAAGAATAAAGAATCATATCTGAGTGTGCAGGTAGGAAGGCTGTATTAAACAGAGATGTTGAAAAAGCACTATGATACTCATGCTCTAATGCAATCTCAAAGTGGGCCTCAAATGCCAGCATAACTCACTCAACTGAAATAAAAAAAAGAATCTCTGGCATGTCACAGAAATACTGGGGAAAAAAGAAAAAAATTCTGCTTTTATAATGTCACCTGTGAACATCTAGTATGGCTCTTAAAGTCCCTTTCTTATGCATAGAAGTGAATAAAGAAAACAAAGAATGTCCTTCAATTCTTAGAATTTATTTGCCTTGAACATCACTCAGAGAGCAGAGATAATAGATTTCCTGCCCCCCTCCCCCCCCTTTTTTTTTTGCATGAGGGGACATCTGCGAAGTTATATTTATAGAACAAAATAATGCACTATGGAAAGAAAAAACCTCTAGATATATACACATGAACTGTATGTAGCAATGTGTGAACTGAAGTTGCACTGAAAAAATTAACTCAGCTCTTCAGAAAGGATGATTTATTATTTGCTATCTCTGCTTTGATTAGTCCACTCCTTCACAATCTTTTAAAATATAAATATATAATGAAGAGTTGTTGATGTACACGTAAGGGAAAATACGGATTCTTTGAGCTTTACCAACATGAGAAGATGTGAAAGGTTTCTTTACTGTCTCTAAAACTTTTGACAACCTTTGGCCAGTTAAAGCATCCTGGCTTCTCATCCCTGCCATTTTATTACCTTTTGTGTTGTCCTGGCATAAGTGTTTAGTCACAGAATCATAGAATCATCTAGGTTGGAAAGGACCTTTAAGGTCATTGAGTCCAACCATTAACCTAACACTGCCAAAACCACCACTAAACCATGTCCCTCAGCACCACGTCTACCCATCTTTTAAAGACCTCCAGGGATGGTGACTTAACCTCTTCCCTGGGCAGCCTGTTCCAATGCTTGATAACCCTTTTGGTGATGAAATTTTTCCTAATATCCAAGCTAAACCTCCCCTGGCACAACTTGAGGCCATTTCCTCTCATCCTATCGCTTGTTACTGGGGAGAAGAGACCTACCCCCACCTCGCTACAGCCTCCTTTCAGGTAATTGTAGAGAGCGATAAGGTCTCCCCTCAACCTCCTTTTCTCCAGGCTAAACAACCCCAATTCCCTCAGCCGCTCTTTGTAAGACTTGCTCTCTAGACCCCTGACCAGCTTTGTTGCCCTTCTCTGGATACGTTCCAGCACCTCAATGTCTTTCTTGTAGTGAGGGACCCAAAACTGAACACAGTGTTTGAGGTGGGGCCTCACCATTGGTGAGTACAGTGGGACAATCACTTCCCTAGTCCTGCTGGCCACACTATTCCTGATGCAAGCCAGGATGCTGTTAGCCTTCTTGGCCACACTGCTGGCTTATATTCACCTGGCTGTTGACCGGCACTCCCAGGTCCTTTTCTGCTTTCCAGCCACTCTTCCCCAACCCTGTAGCACTGCATGGGGTTGTTGTGACCCAAGTGCAGGACCCAGCGCTTGGCCTTGTTGAACCTCATACCATTGGCCTCGGCCCATCGATCCAGCCTAGTCACCCACACTGTGAACCAAAGTGGGGAACTGCTCTCACTAACAAGTAACCCAGTAGAGAAAATAATGTTTTTGAGTTGGTTGAGCTTCACAGCTGCACAATTAGCTGTCCCAGTACACTGGGGAAGGGGAGCAATTAGCAGCTGGATGCGCAAACTAATTAAACCAGCACTGCTGCTAAAAATTATGTACAATCCAGTACAGCCTCAGTCATCTTGAATGTTGGTTTAACGTTAATCGATACCAGAGTGATGTAGCTTACTTTCTCTGATTTAATTTTTTTAGCAGATGCCGTGATTCCAATATACATGTTTCAACACTGTTTTCAGGTTGTGGACAGAGGTGAACCTTGTAATTTTTACAATGTTATGGTATTTGCCATAGGATTATATAGGCCTTAATGAAATCAGTAGTTTAGATGTTAAGGTTTTAACAGGCAAACTATTTAAATGTCTGCATGGTTTAAACACAACTGGGTTGGGGTTTTTTTCTGTGCAGCTGCTCAGTAAACTGAGAAAGAGAGACTAAAAGGAGATTATTCAACATTCACCCAAAACCTGCGTGTTCCCTTGATGACATGTGGAACTGATAACTGTGCTGAGACCAAAGCTGAGAACGCCTCAGGATGCGGGAAGTAGAAGATTCTTATACAGACCAGGTGAGCTGAGGAAGTGAACTATATAATGCTTAAAAAAAAACTTAAATTGCCCTAACAAGAATACACAGTGTCCTGATTTGACTAAAGGTAACTAAAAGGTTACATTTTCAGGAACTTAAGATGAAACTATTAGAACTGTTTTCCCTGTTGACGCTGGGACTTGTGATACTTGCATGAGACCTCATGTATTTTATGACATGAAATGCCTTGACCCAGAATTATTACATTTTTTTATTCTTTTCCTTTTAAAGCTTAAAGGCAAGATGCAATAAATCTTGCAGAATTTTTTTCTATAAAATGGCACATCTATGTAGTGTGCATGCCTGAACCAAGAAGCATAGTTTTACTAATCAGGGTTAGCAAGTATTGATACCTATTAACCACTAAATAATGGGACACATTCTTCTTTCAGTGAGCCCTTATTTATGATTAAGAAATCTGCCTAAAAGGAAGCTTAAACATTCTGCTGCTACTTTTGTTGGCTTTATGTATGTTTGTAGAAAATAATAATGTGCTTTATGTCATTGTATAACAGAGATTTTTGTAAAACCTACCAACATGGCAACTTTCTACTCTGTGTGAAGTTAAAATGAATATTGTCATTTTGTACTATAATACTGATCTAATTAACAGGTGAAAGGATTAGCTGCTATGGCATTGGATGCTATAGAAACCTCAGGTTATACAGATAATTGGAGACTGAAGAGGACTCTACCACTTGATCCTCCAGGGCATGAATAGGAACAGTTATGCTAGGCTTCTGCTTTAAACTGTCCCTTGGAGAAGCTCATCTCTCTTCACTGACAACAGTGAGAAGTTAGGGAGATTCAGCCTAAGCTATAATTAGCTGGTGTATATTCCCCCTAAGTACCAATGCAGAGACTTCCATCAACTTCAGTGGAACTTGAGCCAAATTTCTAGTCCATCCTCTGCTAATATAGTATAATTTGTGAAACTATCTCACATTAAGAATTCTGTTATATTGCTTGCTTGGTAGAAAGAGAGATTCATAGCCTCAATTAAAAATTCCCATTTAAAGATTAATTTTTAATACTACATATGTAAATCTGCTACCCATAAATAATTCTAAAAAGTTAATAAAATAGTGTAATCTCCAAAGTAGAACAGAGACATAAAATGTATTTGTATCTGGTTTTGGAGCGTGAAATCTGTTTGAATACCCATAGTATCTGTACATAAAAGTATATAATTATTATTTCAAACCACCTGGAAAAATATGTAATCGGCCACAATGTGGTATTGAATCGAATGGAAAAATATTCGAGTGATATTCTTTTTGAAATTAAAATAACTTTCTTGTTATACCTGAAACATAAGAAGGAATAGACCTGTTGGGGCGAGTCCAGAGGAGGGCCACAAAGGTGCTGGAGCACCTCTCCCATGAAGACAGGCTGAGAAAGTTGGGGCTGTTCAGCCTGCAGAAGTGAAGGCTCCCAGGAGACCTTATAGCAACTTTCCAGTATCTGAAGGAGGCCTACAGGAAAGTTGGGGAGAGACCCGTTATCAGGGTGTGTAGTGATAGAACCAGGGGTAATGGTTTTAAACTGAAAGAGGGGAGATTTAGATTAGATAGTAGGAAGAAAATCTTTACTGTGAGGGTGGTGAGGCACGGGCACAGGCTGCCCAGAGAAGCTGTGGCTGCCCCATCCCTGGAGGTGTTCAAGGTCAGGCTGGACGGGGCTTTGAGCAACCTGGTCTTGTGGGAGGTGTCCCTGTCCATGGCAGGGAGGTTGGAACTAGATGATCTTTAAGGTCCCTTCCAACCCAAACTATTCTATGATTCTATGATCAGACAAGAAGTCTGATCATAGTCATAGGACTCGCTGATGAATCTCATCAGGTCCCATGGACTTGTGCACCTTCAGGTTCCTCAGCTGGTCTCAGACCTGGACTTTTCGTACAGTGGGCGGTACCTCATTCTCCCAGTCCCTGCCTTTGCCTCTGCAACTTGGGCAGTGTGGTTAGAGCCTTTACCAGTGAAGACTGAGGCAAAAAAGTTGTTGCGTACCTCAGCCTTCTCCATGTCCCGGGTGACCAGGTCTCCTGTTTCCTTCCTGAGTGGGCCCACTTTTTGCCTAGTCTTCCTTTTGTCACTGATTTACCTATAGAAGGTTTTCTTGTTGCCCCTGATGCCCCTGGCTAGATTTAACTCTGTCTGGGCTTTAGCTTTCCTATCCTGATCCCTGGCTGCTCGGACAATTTCTCTGTATTCCTCCTAGGCTACCTGTCCTTGCTTCCACCCTCTGTAGGCTTCCTTTTTCTGTTTGAGATTGTCTGGGAGCTCCTTGTTCATCCATGCAGGCCTCCTGGCTTTTTTGCCTGACTTTTTCTTTGTTGGGATGCATCGCTCCTGAGCTTGGCAGGGGGTTGGAACTAGGTGATCTTTAAGGTCCCTTCCAACCTAAACCATTCTATGATTCTATGAAGAAAATCAATACACAGAAGTAGGTTAAATAACAGCCTAAAATCTGAAAAGGAAGTCTTAAGAAATCTTGGGAAACCAAGTGAGATGAGAAATCAATATTGAACACAGACTGTCAGAGAACACAGCCTATGTGTAGCAAAACACTTGAGCTGAATTCTAAGATAAACCTTTTTACCTAGCCACACTGTAAGAATCAAATAGGAGGCAGCAAGATCATCCTAGCAAGGACAGTTTTGAAGTCATGATTCCACAGACATTCCTCTTAGCTTAGTAGCATCTTTTCCCATGTACCCTTCTCTTGTCTCCTTGTTTCCATCCCCCACGTTGCTCTTATGCAACTGCCTATGAAGCCATGTAAACTGCATCAGGGAACTCACCCAGCCTAAAAATAAACCTGCAGAAAATAACTACACAGAACAGGAATGAACTGTTGACAATGTGGCAGGAACAGACTGACCTGGAACTCTTACTGCAAGAAGGAGATGAAAAAAATGTGGCCTAAATGACCAAATAATTGTTTAATGTGCTATTCAAATATAAGTGCTCAGTCCTTCATGAACAGTTCCTATACAAAGCAAACAGAAAAAGCTATTTAGTTTAGTTTCCTTGGAAGAGATCTCATTTATCAGTCTACAGACATGGTGTATACTTACACCTCTTGTTCTAACAGAGGAAATACTGGTTTTGTGCCAACACTGTATGCTTCCTGCTTTTTTCAATGGGGAAACTAATGCCAATTTTTACATTGGCCTTCCAGGTCTGCAATAAGCTGGTCTGGCACAAAGCAGATATTTGAAATGGATGAGTACTTTCTCCTGAGCTAAATCTGAGTGTTAATAGGAACAAAACAGGTTGATTTTGGTTGCTAAACCACACACCTATTAGTTCTTCAACCCTGAGGGAAAAAGCAGGGTGAAAATACAATGTAAATTATTCAACCTTGATGGCTGATCCTCAGAACCTGTAGAAACCAGTCTTTTAACCTACCTTGTGGCAATGAAAGTCTGAAGAGTAAACGCAAGTGAAAAAGGACAATCAATAAGCAACATAGGTCATCCAGACAGACACCAGAAAAGTCTGTGCTTACCTCAAAGAGGTTTGTAATTCATAAAGATGGAGCACAAAATTACCCGTCACTGAACCTTGCTTCCCTCTTCCCCCAGGATGCTCAAGTATTTTGCTATTACACCGAATGCTTGAGTATTCCTCTTGTTTTCTACTTTTCAGGGAAAGAGGGAGAAAAACAAATGACATACATTTTGGTTATATTTCTTATTCCTTATCCATATCTAAAGATTTTCTTCTAAAATTTTCTATGTCTGCAGACTAAACACAGAAAACTGTGGGGCCTCCTATAAGCAGCAATCAACAACTGCAACACTATACTGTGAAATGTTTGGGGGTTTGCCAACAAAATGCTTATTGTAATAAAAAATGCTGTCACCAAGGTGAATAAAAACATTCCTGATATTTTTGTGGCTAAGAGAAATTAAAAATATTTTAACTTATGTGGAAATAATACTAATATAGATGAAAACAGGAAAGTATAAGAGATAATTTGGATAACTAGGCTACAGGAATTACATGGGCAAAAGAGAGGAACTCAGTCAGTGATCCTTATGCATCCCTCCGGACAGTGAGGAGTGATAAATAACACATGAATTCAGCTCTCATTCTATCACAGTTTATCATATTTGAAATACATTTGTTAAGTGTCCATGTGTTTTTAAGAAGGACATTACATAAGAATGAAGAAAAAGGGGAAAATTCTTCGGACATTTTTAAAAGGCCTAATATTTACCTCTTATCCCTCAGTTGGGACTGGGACACTTCATTTGCTCAAGAGAGTGCCCTGCTCTTCCCACCTGGAATCATGACAATAAAGGTATAACTGAACTCTCTTAAGACAGCATTTCATGGACATTCCTGCAGTCCTGAAAATCATTTTGAAGGAAAGTGATAGCTGAGATGCCACAAGCTATATAAAACTGATTATGTATTAATACAAGGTACTACCCATATGTGCCATTCCTAGGTATGTTACGTTGCAACAGTAACTAAAACTCCAACACTGAAAAGATTTTCTGTTTTTCAGTCATCATGTCTTTGTCTCTAAGTGTTAGCACATGCTTATTTGAGTTTAGAGCAAATACTTCTTACAATCGCTGTATACATTCCTGGGTTGTGAGTGTGCATTTCCAGAAAACTGAGCCATGAGTAAAGAAAAAGACTTTTAAATCTGCCCAATCTGTATTCAGGCATAATAGGAAGTAATAAACAAACAGAAAAAATCATTCAATTAACGGCAGCTTGTGAGTGCCCAGTTCCTGTCCTGGAAGGCTGAGGATGAGACTATGAACCTTACATTTTACAGTTTTTAGGATTCTGTCATCCTTTACACAAAAGACAAGACAACAAAGATATACCTGGTCATACTTTGCCTGAGGCAGTACTACTGCCAAACAAGTACTACCCAAAACAGTGGTTTATGCAGCAGAGTTGTATACCAGGAAGGAGACCAAGAACACATTACGTCAAGTGCTCTGCAACTATGTGCTACGTGTTTGTTTTCCCAGGAACACATTTAGTAACTACAGCATAACAGTACCTAATGATGGCTGGTCCCTTGTCATCATTGGTGTTGTGAAGGCAGAGCACTGTCTGCCAGCAAAGAAATTCTCGTACCAGAGGGATTCTCTAATGTCAAAACTTAGTTGCTGTGCCAGCTCGTGCAGCTAAACAGAATGGCTGAACGCAAGTAGAAACTAGTAATGACAAAAAGGCCTTAATTAAGTATGTTGAAACAAGGAGCAGCTCTGTATCATGCTCTGTATCATTGCTGACATGTAGCCTTCCTTTATGGAAAAGGAAAGGCAGCAGAAAACTGAGGCAGTAAGACCTCAGCTAAAAGTGGGTTGGAGGCCCACTGTTCTCTAACAGACTTAGCTCAGAAGCTGCCCATTTCCACCATTCTGAAATGGTGAGACCTGAGGATGTCCTCCTGCATTATGCTTTGGCAGCCAAGAAGCTGCCCTTTGAAATGGTTGTTACCAAGTTAATTAACTGAATTGCTAAATGATTAGCATGAAAATAATAACTATTTGGATTTTGATAAGTGTATTAATTATCAGTGGAAAAAAGGTCTGAGAAAACAATCTTTTTCTCAGGAGTTACTGTAGGCTGGTTTGCAAGGGTGTGAAGAAGACAAGCAGATCATATAGTTTTTAAGTTATGCAAAGGCAATAGGATGCGTGCCTGTAGTCACAGAACAGATACATCTTTGCACTATGTTTAGAGGGCTTGGAATAGGACTACAGAAGAAATTACTAAAGGAAATTGCAACTGCAACAATTCGTAGGAGCTAACTGTAATCCCTCATAAACTAGCCTGTGCCCTGGGCACGCAGGATGAAAATCTCACCTATCGCTTCCAGGAAGCAGGCTCACCCAGCTGCAGGTTCCTCCCTTGCAGCACAGCTACTCCCCCTGGAACACACGGCTGAAAATTCTGCTTCATTTCACTCAGGTGATGCTTGAAGTTAGTAGCAGTTTGTTTTCTCCATGTTCATTGCAACTGAGCTGACCTAATCTTGGCCAGAGCAAACTTTCAGGAGTACATGGAGATATTTTACGTATGAATTTAAGAAATGGATTTCCATCAAATATAAACCAACCAACAGACGAACAGCTTGTATAAAGCTATGCACACATCTGCTGTCATCACAGACCACTTGGGTTTTGCTCTCATGGTTACCATGATATCATCACAGTCCCTCTGAGTGTGTACTGCCTTCTCACACACCACAGATGTCAATTATTAATGCCTTTTCATCATAACACCACATCATCTAGAAATGCTTTCTCTTTGTCCCCATTTATCTTTAAAAAAAAATAAAATTGTCTCTCATAATTTCTAATACAAAAGTGATTGTAGAAAAAGAAAGTGTTTGGAGATGTCCGAAAGAAAGTATTTCCCTCTCCTGGATTAACTGGCCTGCTGGTTGCCCACAGCAAGTGTAGTGGGTATTTATCACTGGAGGAGAGACAAGCAAGGCAGGTGGGAAATGTTTATACAGGCTAGACAACTCATTGTTCCTGTTGCCAAAACAAACAGGTGCAGATTTTATTGATGCAACAAACAAGGAAACAAAACCAAACAAATACACAGCTGATGGCGTATATTTCTGTACCACAAAAACAGTACCTGCAAAGTAAAACAAAAGATGTTCTGTTTCCTGGTGGAGACACTTTCAAAGTTAGGACTTCTCCTCTACCTTCTGAATTCCAACATGAAGGATTACACTCGGGGGATTTTAAGAAAGTTGTCCCAGAGCAGGTGTTCCAGTATACCTGAAGGGAATGATTTGGCATATTTAGATCACCATTTTCCTTCCTGACATCAGATAGCAGCCTGAGATGTGCCCTAGTAGTACCGCCAATGGAAAAGCTACATTAGTAGCATCTTCCCATTCATCCAATGGTTAGAGTACACTGGGTTACTGAGGGGGGTTAGTCAGATCCAGAATCACACATCAAACTAAAACACTAAACTGGATGCGATCTGGAAGCTTTTTTTTTTTTTTTTTTCTGTGAAGTGAATCTTTTCAACTGTCCCCGTGTAACCAATGTGGTTCCCATAGGAGAGCAATGTTAGGGTGTGCCAAGTAAAACTAAACCAGAAGATGCACTCCAGCTTCTAGTGGTGTTCTGTCTACAAAAACAGCATAGAGCTCATCTGGAACAACTCGCCCCACCCCTGAAAGGGTACAGCATGAACTCTGGATCCTCAGCACCAACTGTTTTACTCAACAGACTCATTTTATTAAGTGATAACTCCACTGAGAAACTCTAACATAAATTTTTAACGTCTATTTTGGCCAAAATTAATTTTATCTTCTTTTCACATCTTTTAAACCACTTAGACTAATAATTTACCTTCCTGCTAAACTGTTTGTTCCATATAGGTCAATGTAAAATATTTGTCTGTTAAGCTTATTTAAAGAACAAAATGTCCCTGCCCATGGCAGGGGAGTTGGAACTAGATGATCTTTAAGGTCCCTTCCATCCTAAACCCCTCTATGATTCTGTGAAGAGTAACGAAAGCTATGAGAGTTCTGTGGCAAAACATGCATACCACCAAAAAACAGATGCAAGGAATTCTACTTTTTAAGGCTATGCAAAGACCTTAGGTGCTTTCTAAAAACAGCCATTTGATATGTCTCATCAGAGCAGCTTGAAATTGGCTATGAAGGTACCTATAAAATCATTGAGCAACATTCCATCTTCAAACCTTATACATTTTGAAAAGTCTTGTAAACTTAAAGGAAGAAGTATTTCAGCAATTCTTCTGGCTCGAAGTCTGGGGTGGATGGAGAGAGGCAGCTGTTTCACACTGGAGTAATGATGAGATGTGACACAGGAGTGTCAGTTCTGGGGAGCTGGGCTTACATTATTTCATTGTAAATTACTATCCAGATGCGTTTCCAGGCCAAAGACAGACAATGGGATTATCCCAGACATCCAGCTTCAGAGCTGAAGCTTTAATCCTGATAAGACCACTAATAAATGAATAATTAATGGTGACAGCTGAAGCAATATCATCTCATATACCCATTACCACGATGATTCTTACCTATAGCATATTTACTAGGCACTTCATTTCAATAATCTGGGTTATGGATAGGCCAAGACTATGGAAGCTGGAGCAATCTGTTTATGCTTCTGCGGAGCTTTAAGCATCCACTTGGTAACAGACCCTTTATGGTGCTTGGCTATAGAGAAGGTTAGATGGGACAAACAGCTTTCCTTTACGCTTGAGGAGGTACACACCAATTACCTTTGAGTAGCAGAATCACTTTTGAAAACAGCCAAAGGTCCTTTATTGTATCTCTGTATCTCAAAAGTAAGATGTAATGCAGGGTGGCTTGTGCAGTATACTTTGACTCCCTAGCTTCCTGTGCAGTAACTTCTGCAATTAATCCTTGAACTCATTACCTGACCTGAACTGCAAAGTACTCCGTTTCTGATCTCCCTGCTGCACAGAAATGTAATCTTCCCACTCCTAGACAAAGGAAGGCAGAAAAGAGAACAGGATAAGAACTAATGCTTCATTAAGCAACATCAGATTCTACAAGGATTTCCTGCAGTATTGCAGCATCTGGCTATGGAATACCACAGTACAATGCAGCTGCTGCCCATTTCCAGGGCATTCATGTGATGGGCAGCAGTGGTTATAGGCCCACCCACTCCTGCCCCCAGTGCAGCTTCTTATTAAACTGATTTTCTCCTGACGACACTGTCTATAGTGAAGGAGAGGAATACATTCTACAGGAGAAACAATATGCTCAGTGCAGCAGGTAATTGCTATAGTATGACCATCTTTTATTTGAAATATTGAACAACATTGCATAGGATGAATCTATGAAACACCTGATGGTCTCAGCTCTCAAAAAAGTCAATGTTTATATTTTTGGCTCTCACGAAAGTGTCTTAGAATCCTGAATGTTTTCATGTACTTGTAGTTGCTCTTTTTCATCTTTACTGCTTCTTTATTGTTGTCCTTTTTGCTAGAAATATCTGCCAATTTGTCAAAGGTTATTTGCTGATTTTTTTGAACACGTGTGCTGATCTGAGAAGTAGCAGATAACTGGTCTATTTAGTGATCTTAGTGACAATTATTTTTAAGAGCTTTTATATGCTAGGTTATTACATTTTCTTTTAAGAAGTTTTGCTTGAATCCAAACCTTATCCACTGTATCTTTGGACATTTTCTAAGTTATATGAATAAAACTATCTATTTTTTCTCCTCTTTTCTTTGCAATTGTTGCCTGTAAACTAAGTAATTTTCAAAAGAATTCCCAGATTCTTTTTCCTGTTACTGTCTCAGTAGTCCATTTGACTGATTAGTACCTGACATCCTTTAGTGTACTGGCCTCACTCTATTCAAACTATTTACCATAATTGTTCATATCACACATTTCTCGAGCAACCATCTAAAAATGAAAATGAGAAATCCATATTTCAAGAGCATACTATCAGCATATAACAGGAGACTTGCAAGTGTTAGTTTCTCAGCCATTAAGTAAAACAGGAAGAAATTGTTACATCAGAAAGCAAGTCAGAATATCTATACATGACATACTTCATTCCTACCAGCCAGCTCCTTTTTTCTTTATCAGTAGTGCTTAGAAAATGCTTAATTTTGATTCCTTTGATTTCTTTATGCAAAACAGAAGACCCGTAGTTCTGTGAATATTCCTTCAGACTCCTGTCTGCATAATTAATGCTATAAAAGGAACTCCTTTGTTGTCCTGTGCCAACTAGTCACTATGACAACGGTAATTGTTTAAAGAGCAGACAATTAGCATTGTTTAATTGCCCAGGGAAGTGATTGAGTCGCCATCCCTGGAGGTATTTAAGAGACATGTAGATGGGGTACTTAGGGACATGGTTTACTGGTGGACTTGGCAGTGCTAGGTTAATGGTTGGACTCAATGATCTTAAAGGTCTTTTCCAACTTAAACGATTCTGTATTCAAGCATACAGGTATTTATTCAGTGCAGATTAACTAAAGAATTAGTAGACACGTGAGCATGCAGAATAACAATTTGTAATTTCTTAGACAATATTTTGCTGAAGTTAATCTACAGAAAGTTGGGGACATCTGAACTACTATTAAAAATGGATGGCATGACTCATTTGTTAAACTGTCAGGAAGAATCAGGTTGATCTTTCTTTTCTTGTGAAGTAACTCAAAGTACTCTACCTGCAAGATGAGTCAAAGTTCTTCTCTATACTTCAAATTACCTGACTGAAAGAGCTGTGATATTTAGCTCAAGCTCTAGGTGAAGACACTGTAACTCTTTGCAGCTTCTCCTTTGATACCCCTGAAGAGCCTTTTCAACTTAACTATTGTCTTTATAAAATCTTACCAGACTACCTGCAATAATAGCCTACAAGTCAAATGCATGGGCTGTGCATGCTGTCTTGCTGCAGAAGCACATGAGGACATGGTTGAACACCTCAGCAGGAAGATCTGCTTGAAAGCTTTTTTCCATAGCCAAGTGTCACAATACTCGTTCAGGAAATTGTACATGAAATGGGAATGACAAGTCTTGGAGACTGCTGCCATCTAGACAGAAGCAGGTCTGAAACAGATATTTCACCATACCTCATTCTATGGTCCATACAATGATGCCCTCATGCCACATCCAGATGTCAGCAGTATCTATCTCCCTGTAAGTTCTTCCGAACTCACTGGGCCCTCTCTCATTTACTACTTTGGCCACACCACAGAGATGCAAGTTACCTGCAAAGAAAATGCCCATCTTTTCCGTAGACACTTATGTATTAAAAAATATCATCCACTTTTCATGAGATGCCCTAGGGAACGTAATTTCTGTCTGGACTAAGACAGCGAGAGAGAGGAATACTGGGGGGGAGGATAATACTCTGTGAAGAGGCACTTTCTCCCTTGTTGATCAGGATATATTCACATGATATAAAGTATCGCTCTTCACTCATGGGAAACATGGTTGCTAAGACCATGTCCAAGGTAATCCTAGTTACTAAATGAAGTGTGGCTGGAGACATTCAAAGTTTTATTCATGTTAGAAGATGGGCCGAAACTGCCTGTTTGTTCAGTGTGATGACAAGTGCTAAAACATTATGCAAGTAGCCAGAGTGACTGACCTGATTATCAGGCTGACACTGACAAATCAAAAAGTTATGGCATCCACCGAAGCTGTCCCTGTTGGCAGGCAGAGTGGATAAAACTAAGATGCGATGGAGACAACTCAGGAGCATGTAAATTATGTGAGGATATTCCTAGCTGGTTTGCCATCACAGGAACAAGTTTTGGGAACACTGTTGGGGAGAAGAAGTAAATCTGTCCTCTGCTATGCCAGTTATGGGAATGAAATTTCGAGTTTCTCATCTAAAGTTGTCAAAACTAACTTCATAAGAAGTATTACTGCCTTCAGGGAGGTATCTTTGCGTGGTATCCCACACATTACTGCATGTCTTTGTCAGATCAAGGGTTCTGTAAGCATTGTCACTTGTGACCAATGTGTGGGTTCAGGCACTTATAGATTTATTGGGGTTTTTTTTGTTTCATACTTTCCAAATCCAATCAGCACTCAAGATTGTTTAAAGGCAATGTCACAGCTGTCTTTTTTTTTTTTTAATTAAAGCTTATTGCTGTCCTTCTAGAAAAAAACAGCAAATTACTTTTGTTTTGGATCACAGGTATCACTGGCTGTAATTGAAAGCTCAGCACTTTCAAGAACAAGGTTGTTATTCAGCTGCCAAAAGATGAATTTAAGAGCAAAGATTTAAGCAGTTGTTTGACATGTGTTTCCTATTAGCGTAGAATGAAAACACTCTGAATGGGCATTTTATTTTACATCTTGTGTAGAATGAAGCATATTGTTAAGATGTAGCCAAGATGATAATAAGTAACCTAGTCTATCTCCTGTTTTCACAGCTTTTCTCATATTGCCTTATCTACAGCTTTTGCTAATAATCTGTGTCTTTTCTTACACTAGAGATAGAAAATATTCAGAATCATTTCAGAAAGTCTTTTCTGTCTGCTGATCTTGTACTAAATGATAATTTAATCCTAACCAAAGCTCTCAGTCAGTACTATATTATTAGTAGTATTTAATAATAGTATAAAGATTCTAAAAATTCTATTCTCAGTATTACTATTGACTTTCTGCATACAAATTTCCAATCTCTTCACAATTTTTTTCATTCCCTATTCTTTGACCTAGTCTATTTAAATGGTGAACTCTTTCATTCTATGCTTGTATAATACCTAGGAGTTGGTGCTTTAGACATTTTCCTAAAATAACCTAGCCACAATGTTTTAGAAGGCTTATTGTTCTGCTGTAGCTCAAGCATGATGTTTCTAACTGCTGCCAGTACTGTTTAGTATTCACATAAAGTAACACTTATACTATTATATATCAAAATAGCAATAGTAACTAGAGATACAGGTATTTAAAAAAACCACTACATAAAAAGACACAGTGTATACATAATACCTATGGCTCTATTTATAGGAGTGAGGATTTCTCTATGATCTTGTGGTGACAAATGACTCAATCTAGCTATACTACAACATCCATGAAATTTTCCTAAAATTATATTGCATAATTAGCAAGCAACATTAGGAAATTCACTGCAGTTTATAAAATATTTAAAATAATTGTATGATTATGTCATTAGTTCCTAAAGCACAGAGCAAAATGCTCTGTTACTGTATGAGTCACTCAAACACCAAGTCTCAATTTTTGGTGTCAATTGATTGCTGCTCACTGATGACAAGTTTTTATTGAATTTGATTAATATAATTGCTCTTACTTTGGTGGCAAGTGATAAGACAGGTGTGTTTTTTCACTTCATAATTAACTTCTGGGTCAATTTAGACATCAGCTTATTAGTTTAATAAAACACCAAAATGTCCACAGCTCACCAACTCTGGGATCTTCCAGGGTACCCAGCCAGCCTCTCAAAGGAGCATTGGGTTGTGTGCAATTTGGCTTCCAAGACTGATTATGAAAGGCTCAGCTTTTGAAGTAAGCGATCATCATCTCTCCAATGAAGTGAGTTGGTTTTAGAGAGTGTTTTGTGGAGGATGCTCACCTTATTAATTAACTGAAAATATTAGCCTGAGCAGAACCGTTGGCTACTGCAACTAGACTGCAACATGCACCCTCGGTAGTTTAGATTTAATTCAAGTATCTCTGCATTAAAATTGTGTCTCCCTGTGTATTGACCTTACGCTGTTCACATGTTCTTGTCCTTTTGCTCTAGTCCTATCAGAAGAATGAATGAGAGATTGACTCTAAAAGTCCTGTGATAAGGCACTCGCTTAGAATAAGACGACAGTCAGGTGTAGGTCCTTTCTCCAGTGTATTGCTGGTTATTTATTCAAAGTGGAAAAGCTTCAAAGGAGTCTAAAAGACAGACTAAATCCTAAATCTTTAGGGTATTATCTTGGAAATCAAAATAGTATAGGAATGAGGACTCAAAACTTTCCTCAAATGGAGCAGGGTACTTGACTGCTTTCAAGTACATAGAAATTATTCTATCTCCTGGCTGGGCACCTTCTTCACTGAACTATTAGTTTCAGTGGGGTAGGAATACAATTATCAATACTTGAGAGAAAAGTCACATGGCTTGGTTGCCCAGTCTACCTGAGAATTCATGGAGAAATGGTTGTTTCCTTGTCGTCCAGAGCTAGACATCTAGCCCGCTCCCTTTTTCAGTTTCTCACAGATGAGTTTGGGAAGTTGTCTATTAAGTTTATGAACTTCTGTGAATCCCATTCTTCAATATTTACTTTCTCAGTATATTTTGCAGAAAACTTAGACATGTAGTATAGAATGAGGAATTCCTTATGTGGTAGAAAGACTGAAAAACATGAATTTGTTCTTCACCTGCGTTGGATCTAGCATGTTGGAGTCAATATCCTTTATATTTTATGACCTTTAAAAAGCCAATACTAATTTAGATGGGTTTATCTGAGGGAAAGAAATGGAAGAAGCCCAGCATGTCAGAACCATCTACCCAAAGCTAACCAGTTCTCCATGCAACTCCTGAACTCTAACAAATCAAGAGACTCACAGACACAACAGATAAAATGGGGCTCAGAAGCAACGTATTTCATGATTAATCACACATTATTGCTCTTGTTTGTTGCTTTCTGCAGGAACAGTCCCTTCTCAAAGGAAAAATAAGCCACCCTACAGTTCTCAGACATTCAACTGCTGCAGTTAATAGTCTATCTTAGGAATCTCTTGTTATTTAAAAGCCACAGAAAACTGAAAAATAATCTTGAAGCCTGCAATTCCACAAATCTAGCAGGTGCAATGATCCCTCTCCTGAAGCCTCTCCCGTCAAATACAGATCTGCATGGAGTGTAAGAGTTCACTCTAGATGTGTAAATATACACTAATACACAAGTCAACTTCAACACATAATACAGAAGTCAACCTCAGAGGCTCTCAACATATCACCATTACCTGACTACAAAGTATTACGACCTTTTGACTAATAGTCTGCTAGGCTGACACACACATACACACACAGAAAATCAACTAGTCTTATAAAAAATAAAGAGAACTGACGTCTTGATAGCTAGTTCCATTCATTAAACAACTTTATAATTAAATCCTTGTGTATGTTATTTGAATATTATCTTGCTCCATTCCTTAGATCCCATAATATTTTTTGTACCTTATGTTACATAATCCTATCAAGTTTAACACCATTATTTAAAATGAAGCACAAAGTGAACTATAATTTAGACATTAATGTTTCAACAAGTTTTCAACTTGTTAGTTTGCTCCTAATAATAGCTGCATGACTGCAATCATTTTGCTTTATACTGGTGCAAGTACTAAGACTTAAATATTAGGTTCAATATACATATATTTAAATTTTGCTTTTCCTGTTGCTGCTTCCTGAAGACTAAAAATAGTTGTCAAGCTAATACTGTAAAAATATATTTATCCTATGCTTTTTATAGATTAGAGCTTGCTACTGCTGCATCTGCTACAACTTCAAAAGCATACTGCCACACGAAGAGAACTTTAGTATCTTAATAGGTGTGGATGAACTGGCATACTTTGTATATACACACTTATTTGTTGTGACACATGATAATAGGAGACAGCAATTTTTTATTGTTTTTGAGAATTACCATTTAAAGCTGTGACACTTAACACGTTTGCTGTACACAAGAGATTAATATGTTATGACCAGTACTTTGAAACCATAACCATAATATTTAGAAATTTGCAAATGATTGCTGTAAATCTGAAATTTAAAAAAAAAAAGATCAACACAGAACTTCAACAAAACTCTTAAAATACAGTTTATGTAACTGCTTTCCATTCTTGACAACCCTTTCAGATTTGGATGGTAATAAAAATAACAAGTCACAATAGCACAAGTGGAGGCTTTTTGTTGGTATCAGCAGTGGTTCTGCTGCAAAAAAATTTACAAACTGGGTAGAGTCATGAAGTCTCCCACTATCATGAGATCTTAAGATAAAGAGTGACCTTCCCTAACAATGGGAAAAACTTGCATGCATAAAATTTGTAGGCATACATTTCTAAAGAACAGAATTGGCTTCATTGTATTCCTGAAACCAACAGCATCAGTTTGCCAGCACTGAATACTTCAGAGAAATTTAATAGAAATAATCTAATAGAAATCTAATAATCTAGTGATCACATCAGGACTGTATACAGATATATTTTTTATTCACACTATAGGTATTTTTACTTCTCTACTTCATGGATATTGAAATAATCTTCACCCTTCTATTTATTAATTAAAGGAAGGATGACTTTTAAGTATCTCATTAGTTTTCAAGATATATCTTTCAGTTCTTCTATAATCAATTCTTTGTCAAAGAATATTCCCAGCAGCAAGCGGTATCTGATATCAAATAAAACAACATAATAAACTGATTTATTTTGTGGCTTAAGTTTTACAGTAGTTCTGTATTTATCTTTTGAAGAGTTGGAGGGGGAGAATATATCTGGATTTTTATTTTCTTCAAAAATATATACGCATATTGATTTTTGAACCACTGTCTACAGCAATAACAGCTCAGTTGCTAGGAAAGGTTGCATTCATGTGTCATATCACACTGATTGTGGACATAGTTGGTATCATGGTCTTTCCTAGAAGACTTGACAGACGATTATGAAATATAGCACATCCTGGTAAGGTCTTTGGTCTATTCACATTGTCTCCCATGGATTTGTCTGCTTTTCTATTTCTTCAACCAATGTCTTACTGGCTTAGTCAGAGAAATATTCAGGATGCCATTTTCTGTTACCTTTGCTGGAGTTCTATGTTTGTCTGGCCAGCTTCATTGACTTTATACATACATATATATATATTAAAAAAATAGACGTATTTTTTTCTAAATTCTAGGTGTCACTAAGTGCATTGGACTAGAATTCCATTTTGCATAGGCAAAACCAAGACCAACAGTCCTGTCTGCTTTCTGTAATGCTCTTCACAATGTGACAATTTTTACTAAAAGACACAGTACTGCATGTATATGCCTTGGGGGCAACGCTACTCAACACCTCTAATGCTTACTACTGCATTAAAGTAAGGCTGGCTATATTTTCTGCAGCATGCTATTTATTTTACTGTAGTTATACAACCTCTGCAATTGCTAGCCTAACTGCATTGTTTTATTCAATACGGAGCTGACATTTTTCCTGGTTAGCATCAATCTATACTATTGACTTTTTTGTAGTGCTTTAATTAATCTGTGTGTTGCAAACTCTGGTTTGCAATATTGCAAACCCTGATCAAATACTGCAAAATATTTGTGCAGACATACAAAATAGCAGTGCTTAACAGATGGCCTTGACCGCCACTCCCATTTTCTGCAAGGGTGCTGATGAAAGCACCTCTCATACAGGAAGCATAGGTGCATATTTAAATGTTGGGAAAATCTGGGTCTGCACCTAAAGATGAACAAAGTTGGCTGTTACAAACACAAAAAAGTCAAATCAGACTTACTATTGAAGGTAACCAGTCTTATAGATAGATTCAGTCTTAAATTTGGAGAGGTGAGCAAAACTAAATCTAGTCTAAGTTCAGAATAGTGACTTTAGAATAACTAACATTGGATATAAGTTTTGTTTTCAGATCCTCAAAGAGCAGGTCGTAACAAAGCCAGAAGAACATGCTGTTTCTCCTGGACTTCCCCTGCAAAATATCAGCCAGGCAGATTCACTGATGTGACAGCAGAATGGAGAGATCTGTGGGTAAAAAAATTACCTTTATGGGGAGTTCAAGGCAAAATGTTGAAGGCTTCAAAAGACATTCAAACCTACATGTTTTATGGTGTTCCCTGGTCACCATGCCAAGCCTTTCCACATAAAAGTCAAATGTGTTCCACATGATCCTTCCTACCTACTGTGTAACAATTGAGTAAGTCTGTGAACGTGACCCTAGGGGCTAGCAAGTAGGACGTTTTCAGAAAAAAAACTTAATCTGTTTTGGAAACAAAATCCCCCAATATACATAGGAGAAGGACCTGAGATTGTTTGCCAACTCATAGCGCAGGACCCTCTATTTTCACTGTCCTTTGGTACAAGTAAGGGGGTTGGACTAGATGACCTTTGAAGGTCCGTTCCAACCCAAAATATTCTGTGATCCTATGATTCTAAGTAAGGAGGCAATTACTGTGGGATAAAGTAATCTCAAGGAGAAGACTCATAGAGAACTTGGTGCAGCATTGTACATTTTGGACAATTCATAAAGACTTCATGCTGGGACAGCTCATCTTGACAACAACAAGACAGATATATCTTTCTGTTAAAAGTATTGAAAGAAAAGTTTCATTTTCTTTGGAGCATTTTAGAATTTCTCTCAGTTGTCTGCACTACCCGAGTCCATGTCAGGTAAGAGAAGTGTTGGGGGGCAGAAGAGTATCCACTTGCTGGAAGCTGGGTAAGTGACAGCGAAAGCAAAAAATACCAATTACAATGCAATTACTGCTCAGGCATGACTGTACTGGAGTGCTACCCACTCACCAACTGGGTTGTCTCTAGTTTAGCTTTACTATAGTTAAGGATATGTTGCATTACTTGTTGTCCAGATAGACTGTGTGAATTTAAGTACTGTACTGGTTCTCCTTGTTATTTTAAAAGATGTGTTGATTTTAAAGTTTCTTTTTTCTTGGGAGACAGACAAGTACAGCTAATTTGACTGACAAGCACAAGACAGATTTTTCAGTATAGACCCATTTGGTTTATTTTTATATCTAAATGGCTGTATAGATAATTTCAACTTTCAATTATCAAATGGATAATGTGCTATCTCACAAAGCATGTTACACTAGGCCAAAATGAATCCAGAACTTCCCCCAGTCTCCAATTACCTTTATTAGGACTTGTGCATCCATGAGTTATTTGTTGGAATAAGCTCAGCCTAAATGAAAGAGCTTTGCGGAATAATATTTAAATTTGTTAGAGTCCTGGGAACACAGTGAAAGCCAGGGTCACTCTTAGGCAACTGAGCTAGCTTTTGAACTAAGAACCACAGGAGTTCGGCTGATGTTGTGGAGAACTAGAGCACAAGAATAGTAGAGACAGGATTACAGTGCATTAATTTTTCAAATCTAGTCTCAGCCACAGAGATAGAAAATAGAGACTGTTAAAAAAAAAAAAAAAAAAAAAAAGGAGGGCACAAAAAGAGACAAGTGGCAGGTTGCTTTCTTCCAGGAACAAAGAAAGGCCGGAAACTACAGCTCTTAATTTTTGGTCATTCATTTGCATGCTCATCCTTCTGTTGGAAGAACAGCACCCCCTTCCTTCCTCTACATTTTCTACTCAAGAAATCCTGTAGATTTTTCCTTTTTTGATCTCCTCTACTACTTCATAAGGAGAGGTTATAGTAGGCTTTCAGAAGAACAGTAAAAGATGTTCCTATCCCAGTAATACTTAGTGTCTGACAGGGTGCCTATAAAAAGGAAAGGGCAGTATCTGCTAGATGACAATATAATCTGCTTAGGTGTGAGGATTAGAAAATTCATTGTGCTACGAACATAATGAGCAGGCAGTCATTTCAGTAGAACTTGGTGACGTCAAATATGGTCTTTTGAAGGTCAGCAGTTGAGATGATCTACATTATTACAGGTTTAGAAAAGGACCAAAAGTTCTTCGATCTGCATAAAATATCCCATAAATTATTTTGTTGACCTTTGCAAATAATTAATTTTAAAACACTATATGTTTTGGTGATCTACCTCAAGGAAAGAGAGGTCCATGATTCAGCACCAGGCTGCAGCCATTATTCACTGTGTTCTAATTATTTATAATTCTATATCTACAGTTAAGTCTACTTTTTTTCCACATAGGTTGTTAAAGCAAGATATATAATAATTCTCTTAAAAGATATAGATACATAAAACCTAATTGTCTTCTTTTTATAAAAATGTCTGTAGCTTTACAGATGAGGCAGTTCTGTGGCTTTTTTTTTTTTTTTAAATCAAGCTTTATGAAACTAACGTAAGATTGGGTTTTCCATGAAAATGTTATTATGACAGACACATTTTGGGATTTTTAGCTTTTTGCATAACAAACAAACATGATAAAATGCAAAATAGGTTTGGAACAGAGACTCTGTAATGGACCCAGAAATAAGCATGAAGTCTCTGAGGATTTCTAGATATGGAGGTGATATATTTTAACTTCTGCAAGAGGCAATGAGAAGACTGGTCAAGTGGGGAGAGGAAAAATAAGGAGAGAGAAATGGCAAAATGCCTATATATATATTAGTAGGAAACAAAATCAGGATAGAGTATAAAATGGAAATTAACCCAAAAAGAAGTAAGAAATAAAGAGGAGGTACTTAATTGTATGAAGTGAAGAGAGAGGAAAGTAAGTAGGAGAAGCAGCACAAAAGGGAAGAAAAGTCACAATGGGTGGACTTAACAGTCTTAACAGCAGACCAGAGTGGAGATTTGTCGTAAGTAAAGGTTATCTTAAAAAGCAAAGTTGAATCACGTTTGGTTCCACTTAATTATCAGGGAGGGTGGGGGGGAAGAGAAAAGAAAGGAAAAAAAAAGCGTGTACCATGACAGAATTCCATTTCAGACTAAGCAAGAGGAAGAAGTTACACTGGTATGGCAGTGTGTCTAGTTTATGCAGCAAAAATATTATATTTTGGTACTAGCACTGATATTCTCAACTGCTCTTTCCATCATCTGACTCATCAGTGACATAGATCTGTATTTTAAAAGAGTTATAAAAACATAGTCACAAAATGACCATCTCCAAATGATCATCTCTACCTATTGATGAAGACATTCAGACATGATTAATGTCCTGACCTAGGAGAGTTATTAGTCACATGCTTAAATGAAACTTAACAAATCTGAAATAATTTCTGTAAGATTATTCATATGCTTGAACTTAAGCAAGTGCTTCATCATAGAGAAGCCTAAACCCCCTGTGTAATTCTCTGCCTCACATCACTCTATTTGTGCCCACTGTAAAGCATCAGCCACTTTGCTATTGTTAGTTTGACTATTTGCTGCAACTCATCAGGTCCTTTGTTCAAGCATTGCTCCTTCATCCTGTGAATTTGGGGAGAGAATTTTGATTTGCACTTATACTAGCCCATATTCTAGGGGAAGGTGGCAAAGAAGGGTTAGCCAAAAAGCTAAATGACTGAAGGCCTCTGGAGGCCTGGATGTATTTTGTGTTCCATCACAAACTTTCAGTGTGACTTCAAGGTGTTGAATATTGCAGCATTTACCTTTCAGATACCTTGCTACATGGTAAGATAATGAAATTACACCTAATTAATAGCTAAAGTACTTAACTTCCTGTATGATGCACAAGAAGAAATAACAATGCTAGCAAAATTAACAAAATCTGAAATGTTGAATGAGGAGGCACCTAAGTCATCCAGTAGAAAATCCTGTTGTGCAGAGTACCTGTGAAGGGGGTGTGGACTTACATACATCCTCCTTGAGCTGTGGTGTAACCAACAGCAATTTCTTCCCACTACAGAATCTACATCTGCAATACCTCTCCTGGAGGTAGATACTCACGACTGCTCTTCAGGGGACACAACAGAAACCAAGCAGCATTACAATGCACCTCCAATTTTTCTGACAGTATAATGGTTAGGAACCTCACCCACCCTTTGACACACCCAGGTCCAGTTGCCTTCAGTGAGCAGTTGCATCAGGTCAATAAGAGACTCAGTTTCAGTGACCTTGCAGTTATTCACAGAGATGGTATCTGTGCCTTGGTGACGCAAACAGCAGGTAGTTACTTGCACATGTAATTGTTGAGAAGGATTTAGGCAATGACTAAGGCCAAGCTCTTGTTAACAGAGAAAAACACTGACAAAACAGTGCCTTGAGTATTATTCTATGTTAGTGAATAAAAATAATTTTAAATCAATAGCCATTTTGAGTTGTACTTACCATCAATAAAAAAATTTGGGAAGAAACGTATTTCCTCATTAACATTTTGTTTGCTGCCCAGAGGCTGATACTCTGAGTAAATCTGCCAGTCCTCTAGTTATTTTCTGAAAGGGTTAGTTTATGAACAGTGAACTGTAATGAGCTAAAACATCACCATTTTTCATAATTTACTCCATGAGCTTTGAAACTAAACAATTAGGAATACTGTAGATGTTAATACACATATACATGTAGATATGTACATGGAAAACTATGGTTTCTGTCATCTACAGATAATCTTATAATTTAAAAGTATAAAAGCTGATCTGTTGTTTTTCTTATCACAGAGGGCTTTAGGGTTTAAAATAATTTAATAAAGATTTCAGATGAAGCTGGAATAGTTGGTGACTCATAGGTCATCGGTGGGTGGCAGGTGAGAGAAGGGAAAGCCTAAAGCAGTTAAGGTTTTAATGAGACAGAGCTAGTTTTCAATTCAGAACATTATTAGTTATTATTTTTTTCCTGTTATTTCAACCAATACACAATGTTAAATATATTCTTTTTTCTCAGCTTTTATTTAGTCTAATTTGTTCTTTCTCTTTTCTCCAGAGATTTTCTAAAAAGCAAAAAGATTCTATCAGAGTTTCAAAAAACTAAAACATTAGTAAACATAACAAAATTTTAGCCACGACATTATTTTTAAAAGGGAGGACTTAGAAAAAAATTTTTTTAAAAAAGAGAAGAGTTTCAGTTATCAATTTTGATCCTCAAAACTTCACAAGTTTTGAGTAAAATTACTATGGAAATACCATAATTTTAGTGATGCATCTTATAGAGCATGTATTTATTTAGAATTGAACTTGTGAAGAGAAGCCAGAATTTGACAAGCTTCTACAATTTCCCAAGTAAATTCAGTTGAATATGTTAACCATTTCTTATTTCAAGAAAGGCGTCTGCCCCAGTTTAGCTGAGATTTCATGACAGGGGTAGGATCCAAACTTTTGGAGAGCTGTTTTAACATACCAGACAGTTCTATCTGAATTACCCAAAGTGCATCCCCAGTTGAATTGCTGAAGCTGATCCTTTTATTGTCATTTGGTTTCAGCCCTAATCTTATGATGTGGAATCTCTCTTTCTCTCACCCTGTAGATGGGAGGCAGCCATGTCTATATCAACAGTTCCTTCAGAGAGGTTAATGAATGTATGAGTCAGCTGGACTGGCTGAATAACAAGACAGTGAAAGGAACATGCAGCATTGTCCGTAATGTCAAATAGAAGCCAAAGACGAAGTTTAGGGAGTTTTTTTACTACAGGAACTTCTTTGAAGAGCTTCTGGTCCTCACTTTTCATAGGCCTATGTCCTTCCATAGAGAAAAAGCCTGGCTTTACGTTTTTTCCCCTAGGAACCTATATCATCACTGTATGCTGGCAGGACATCTGATTCATTTACTTCTCATTTAAAAACCAGAAGTAAAATGGTTCTGGTACTCTCTGTTTTTCTTCCACGCTCTAGCTTCTCCAATCTATTCTGTTATTCTTCACCAACAACTTTAAGGAGCATATGTGACCTCTTCTCTTCACACACAGGAGCAATAGAAGCTCTTGTGCTAAGCAGAAGGGCTGGAGGACAAATAAGGAATATGGCTCGTGGTCTGCCAAAATCAAAACAGTTTCACAGAGCTTTTCATTATCACAGAAACTGAGAGGCAAGTCAAAAGAAAGTCTGAGATCTGTTCATACGCACCTCTGCACCCCTTTTATTTTCACAAAATGAATCAAGTGCAGAGATTGAAATCTGTATGGCTCAACTCTCTGCCTGACATTCCCTTTCCACTTGCATAGGACTGTGACCTACCTGAAATCCTCAGCTTCTATCTACATCTAGAAGAGATGTATTTTCTTATACATGCTCTGAATAAGAGAATAAAAAGCATTTCTCACTATGGTAAAAGAAAGAAACAAACCAACCACCAATACAGTAGCACCACAGAACTGTGCTACCTCCTCCAGAACGTTTTGTGCAGAACCGACACCATAACATGCGCAAGTTTTACTCCATTCCTACTAATTCATACAGGTATGCCCTGATTCTGCAGCAAAATGACAATTTGATGCCGAACTCTCCTGCTACCTCAACTTCTACTAAAGAACCTCCACAGCACATTGAATATCACCCCCAAACTGAATAGAGGCAAAGGATTATTACAACATATATGACTAATCTAATGATTAAATCTAACTCAAATCTTGAAAAAGCCAGGATTTAAAAACAATGGTTCATAATTCTTTTTCTGCTAATAACAGTCATATGAGGATTCTGGTCCAGTGACCTCACCGTGACTGCAGATTGTTATATTGGTACACTGAGAGAAACAAGACTGTTAGCTTGTAGTCAAAGACAAGAATGTGCAGACATATTCATCCTCCCAGTGCTTCCACATTAGCATCTACGGTGTCTCTTACACAGACTCTGAAGGCAAACATTAATGAACTTCATATTTTAAAATCTCTAATGTGAAATCTGTCCTTGGTCAATTAGAATGATCCCAAGGCTACACCTGCTATTGGCATCAGTTTAATAATCTTTGAGCGCAATATTTCATAAAGACCTTAAAGGCAGTGAAAGTGATTTTATGTTTCTTGATTTTTTTTTTTTATTTTCTTTTTCTGCAGAGATCGCATTCAGTCATTTTGAAGAACATGTTTTCCACATAGCTGCTTCTATGCGTGTACAAGTGTCTTATGCAGGAAACACAAAGAGCTGTTCTCCAGCATAACAAGGTAGGACTAGGGATTCCTTTGACCTGGATTACATTAACAAAACCTACAGATAATTCAATGACTATAAGTATAGATATTTTTTTTTTACGTTATTAACCAATGATTTGTTATTCTTACTGTCACTGTACCTAAGGCAGGCAATGAAGGTATTTTGCTAGATATTTTGCTAGGTATTGTACATAGTAAGGAAGAGAGTTCCTTCTCTTTTAAAAACCCAAATATTTTAAATTTTAAAGAGAAACAAAGGAATTAAATAGAACAAAAAGGGGCGGGGGGGGGAAGAATGAAAGCTATTCAGCATGACAGGTGGCTATCTCATTACATCAGGGACTGACTTTTTGTATGCATGACAGTGAAGAAGCACACTGAATCACAAGTGATTTACAGTGATTTTATGTGAGATTAGAGCAAGGCCCTTCAAGAATATGCATGCTGTTCAATTTCTAGGAGGCACTGGTAAAAGGGTAGTTTTGCATGCAAAATCTCAAACAATTCGTAGTCCAACTGAGATCAGAAGTAAAAATCCTACTGAAGAGAAGCAAAAAAAGCTCAGTTATAATCTGTATCATGGTTTCTAGATGAAATTTGCATAGTTCTCTCCCTAAGATTACAAAGATCAAATTTAAAATCAACCAGAAAATAATGTTGTTGTTGTAACCATTAAAAGAAAGAATAATGTAATATACAAACTGGGAAGGTAATTTTAGAGAGTTAAGTAATGATACATCCTATAGAACTGAATTTTGTGCATTTGTTTTAAAATATCCAGACTCTATCCACATAATCCTCTCACTATCTTGGCACTGCACTTTTTAATCAATATTACTTTTCTTTTACTAGAAAACACAACTTTTTCCTCTCTTTTTCACCATTATTCTATGGTCATGGCAAACTTCCCCACCTCCAGCACTTTTGAATTAACCTAACACATTATATACACCAGTCTAACAGGAAATGTGCTCGGGATTCTGATTTATGAAATCACAGATTGGTATCCCCAATGACTACACCACTCTGCTTTCCCTCAGGCACAAGCTGAATGCTGGGAAAGGGTATGAAATCTCCCTGGCTCCTGCTAGAGAGTTCTCTGTGAGGGACCATTCCAGCCCTCTGGAATGAGAAGTCCTCTGTTACTACCCGAGCCCTTCTGTCACCGTTGGCTGGGCCATATAGCACAAACCATAACACAGCCACTAACACTGGGGAACAGGACTGCAGAAAAACTGAAAAGACTGCTTGGTCTCCAAGCTTAAATTTTCTTCTAGTTGTGTTGCCCTTTGCTCTCATACTAAATTCTTCAAGTAGCACAGGTTCAACACGATAATGAAGAATTACCCAACTGGGGCAATTCAGCTGCCAGCTAGAAAAAGCACTCTGCAGGAAAGTAAAAGCAAACAAAAAAAAAGTAAAATTTCATACTTGTATTATCCCAGGGCAACAAGAAAAGTGAATTTAGGCTTTCCAGAGCTGTCCTTCAAAACAGGATATTATTAGCCCTCTTGTCTGAATTTCTGAGAAAAGGTAGCCAAACTTGAACACTGAACTCAATTTTCTGGTGCATATGAAACATGTTCAGGATCCTTAGGAGACTTAAAAAATGTGATTCTGTGGAAATTAAACCATAAGTCTTTAATAAGAAATAGGCCTGCATGATGGTTGGCTCAGCTGAAATTGTGATACCTCCTAACATGTGGACTTTAGGCATGCCAGCTGATATTTGTGGTAGAAAGCTAGCCCTTTTAGTCTTTCTGGCCAGCCAGTAAATTGTGCATAGCTTGTATTTTGGACACTTGCATTACACACTATGTCTCCAAAATCATCGACTGAGGCACCTAGAATAACAATTCAAACATTGCTCTTATTTGCACAATGTTACAAAGTGAACAAGACTATTTTTTACCTTTGTGAAAAATGATGATATACTGAGACCTAGGAAACACACATAAGGAAATGCTCTGAGGATCAAGCCAAGTGGCAGCAGCCATACTGAACAATTGAGAAGGAAGAAACATCAGATTTCTGAAGGGTAGATCGAACCCAATGGGTTTGACCCATTTGATCATCACTGAAACAATATGCCCAAACTGGATTGCACCAAAATGGGAAGAATGTTTCTGGGAGGACATCTAATACTAGACTTTTTCCAGAGAAAAGGAGCATGGCTTCTTCCATACATAGCAAAGGAAGTCATCTTGCGTGATGCAGTTTCTGTGGAAGAATCTATGTTAGTAAACTTGAGAACTAGTCTGTCTGAATGTCAGAAGTATGTAAGCGGAAAGTGCAGAACTATCCCTTCTGCCAAGCAAAAATCAAGAGAGGAACGTTCATATGCTAGTAAAAGGTTTTCTGAATAGCCTCTATAGTACTTGACTATTTCCTTACTTTTTCTTGGACTTTGCTCAATTTCTAAATTTCTCATTGAAAAAAAACAGGTATTTATATTCATCCCTAATAAAAACTAGACCAATGTACTCCCAAATTTCATTGCAAACTGATTGTAAAGGATTCACTATTTACTAGAGAACAGTGTTCCAGGTTTCATTTTTAAATTCTTCATTGCTGCAAATTCTTACTATATTGAAGTACATTTTGAAAAGTTTCAGGTTCCTATTGTCTAAAGGGTACTCTTAAATTGAGAGAACACAATACAGGGGCAGTTGCTCTTGTCTGCAATGAGCCTAAAACAGCAGGTAAAGGAAAACACCGTGAACTTTCTTATTGTTAAAGTCCTCTGCTTAGATAATATGCAACTGCTCTCTGTTGAACCAGCTGAATGAACCTGCTGAAATGTAAGTTGCAACTTCAGTAAGTATAAAAACTTTTTTCTTCTTCTGTTCCTCCACAGAAATACCTACAGTGACCTCTAACTTCATGGAATCTTCATTATAATCTTATCTTCATGTATAGGGGAAGTAATGTGATAGACAGAAATTTAACAAAACCAATACACTTGCATCCCAGTACTCAGACCTTTTCAACTTTCAGCAGCAGACTTAGCATTAAGGACTAAACTTGCTGCTGTCAGGCTATGCGGAGCAAAGAGAGAAGGTGGCAAAGCAGTTCACAGCTCTCTGATCCTTTTTCCAAACGTCACTGTAGGGAGCCAAGGTTTAATTTATTGCAGTGTAAGAAAGGTTCTGCCAGTTGAGAAGAATCCCAAAACAACCACTCCCTCTGCTCTCTTTCCTGGAAATGTCCCAGCCTACTCCCTGCCTCCAATTTGCAGCATAGATTTAGCAGGTCTAGGCAGCAGAGCAGGTACAGAAGGCAAAACACTATCCTAGGGACTCTCCAATGCACATTGTGTTTTATGGTGTCCTGTGAACTCAGGGAGATTATTTTTCCTTTCACTGTTGTTTCTGTGTACTGTACTAGGGGAACTAGTGATCATAATAAAGTGAGAGTCAGATCCTGAGATGGTATGAATCAGTATACAACTCATAGCAGTGAACATACCAAGAGAAGAATACAGTTCACCATGTCTTATATTGCTTCAAACATTCCTCTGCTGATTTCACTTTTTTCATTAAAAGGCTACTTTAAAGCTAATAGGAATTTTGTTCACTGGTATCTTCTTCCAGGCTCAGTCAGTTCTACAAAACTATTGCAGAAATCTCAAAATGAGACTGTTTTTATTTGAACCTAGTTTCCTCGTTCGCTTTTCCTGTGTTTCTCACAAACACACATGCAAAATTCTTTCTCATACCTTCTGATGGAGCTGGTGATAAGTTTATCACATAGAGCCGGAGCTGCATTTTCTAGTTCTGATCATACTACTAGGTTTTACAGTAACAGCTATAGTATCCCTTTCCCTTTTACTGGAAAAAGTACGAGATTCAAACATATTGAATTTATCCCATTTCCAAGAATCCGACTAGATTTCAGCCTGCAGTTTCTACCATAGTAAGTCTCTCCGAATCAGTTGCCAAAACTTCAGCATTTGCTTGCACCTTCCTCTTAAGCTGGAAATGAATCCTGAGCATGCAGCATCACCTTAAAATATAGTTCTGAGGTGTGGGAGGAATTTTAAGATCTGAAAATGAACAAACCATGGAAAATGTCTTGAAGCCAAGATGATAGAATGACATAGCAACTGCGTCATAATATATTTTTTTTCTGGTTAGACCTGCCAGCATTAACTCTTCTAGAGAGTTGGTATGTGTTAAATAGAGCAAAAATATAAAACTTCAGTAAAGTTTTATAAAGGATCTAAGTTTCTCTTAAGAATTAATCATTCACGCTTTACCTTGAAATAAACCAGATTTTGATACAAAGTAAAACTATAGGAATATTCTTTCAGTCCTAGCTTTCAATAGTTTCAAGAAAACTTCTAAATGGTCTACTTTTAATTCCCAGTCTGCAAGGTGGAAATTAGACTAAGTTTCAAGCTTCATACTAGTAGTAAGTTGGTTCCATCCAGCAATTAGGAACACACCAGCTGCTCACTCACTTCCACCCATCAGAAAAGGGAAGGCACTGGGAAGAGCAAAAGTGAGAAAAAACTCATGGGTCAATAAAGACACTTAAATAAGTGAAGGAAAAAAGGAATGAGCAAACAAACCACCCACCTCAAGTGATGCAAGGGAAATCACTCGCCACCTCCCACGACGAGACTGGTGCCCAGCCAGTTCCCAAGCAATGGCTACCTCAGAAAAACTACTGCCCATTTTTATTGCCAAGCATGACACTATATGGCATGGAATATCCCCCTGATCACTTGGGGTCAGCAGTCCCAGTTGTGCCCCTTCCCATCCTTTTGCCCACCCCCAGCATACCCACTGCAGGGGCAGAGTGAGAAACAGAGAAGTCCTTGGTGCTGTGCAAGCACTGTTCAGCCATAGCTGAAACACTCAACACTGTTTTGGTCACAAATCTAAAACAGCACTATACAGGCTGCTGTGAAGAAAAATAACTCCATCCAAGCCAAACCCGGTATAAAACTGAAGGCACTGCAAACACAAAGACTGAATTCTCAACTTCTGGTAGTGTTTTCCTGCATTTTTAGTGCAATTATCTAACAACAACAAACTACAAAAAAACTCTGTACTTATTTATATGATTTGCGTAGACAACTGCACTCCCAAACATCTAAGTTTTATCTGTTGACAAAAGTATTTCACTTGGAAAATTGCATGTCTAGTATTATAAACTACTGCTCATCTAAGGACTTGCCATTGCAAGCAATTCAGGTACCACTCCTTGGTGAACAGGGGGGCAACAACCTTAACAATCACTCACACCAGCAGGATGGTAAGGCCAGGCTTGTGCAGTAGGTCTTCATGGAGGCTGTTCTCAATATTCACTCTGAAGTTTCAACTATGCTGCAGTCCAGCTGTTCAGTAAGGTTCATGCTAGAACCATATTATATCCTCACTATGTATTCAAAATTGTATCATTTGCAGGTAAAATTTCATTCAAGTCAATACAAAAGCTGTTCTTTGCCTCAGTGGAGCCAGGACTTTACAACGAGTTCGGGTAAAATCCTACCTGGCCTAAGCCCAACATTTCTCATTTTAACCTTCATTTCCCTGTGTCATTTGTTAGCATTCATAGTGTGGTAAGTGTTGTCTACATGCTTCACTTAACTCCCTCAAAAGTAGGCTGCTTGTTCAGTCACTGGAGCTCCAGACAGCAGAGGGATTGCCTGTAAAAGCTGTATTTGCAAAGAAAAGACTAGAGATTTCATGACTTCATATTTTGGAAACAAACTAGGAAACACGTAGGTGAAGAATCACTAGTCCCTCACCACAGAACATTGGTACTGTATCAGTAGAAACTGATTAGATCTATTGATTTTAAGACTATTCTACTTTTCTCTCCTAAATACTGATTTTGTTTTTTAGAGCAAAAGTACTATAGGGAAAAAAAGAAAAAAAAAAAAAAAAGACCCTTTCAGCTAACACTGAGACTGGACTATATCAAAGTTTTAAAGCTGCTTACAAACACAAGACATATTGTCTGAAACACTTAAGGATCTGGTGAATAATGGATGTGCGCTGTAATGACAAGCTGAGTTGAAGAGAGTGACAAGGTAACAGGACATGGCTGACCTAAAACTGAACTGAGGGGAAGAATCAAGCATGTTGCTGAGAAACATACTAAAGACCGGACATTTTTTCTCTTCCGGTGACATTTACTCCATATATTGGTGCTGGCTAATTCAGGGGTGAATTTTGCTCTTTATACAATTGCCTAAGCAATGGAAAAAATTTTAAGGGATTCTCCAATGCAGAAAGAAGGGATAGGGGGTGTCTACAAAGGGCAAGGTGAATACTTCAAAGTATTTTCAGCTGGCAAAAGCAATGTATTTATAGAACTCAATCCCAATATCTCTCTTCAGTTTAATCTTGGGCTTGGGGATGAAGCTGTACCAAATAATTCTTTTTAGGCTTTTATATGAAGAAATAACGATATACAAAGACAAAATTGAGCAATTTTGATTTTTCCCTTTTTTTTTTTTNAAAAAAAAAAAAATTAGGAATTTTTTTTTTTTTCTTTTTTTTTTTTTTTTTTTTTTCATTCTTTGTAAGCAAAACTCTAAAAGTTGGGATAACTTGTTCATTCAACAAGGGTCTCAGAATTTAGTCATAACCAAATCTCAGGCAAGCTGGTAGTTTACATATGGAGTACAGGGGAAACGGATAATTAGCAGTAGTTAGAGTGCCATGCTGAGCACCTTTTTTAATGAAAAAAATGGTGCTTTGCTCCTAAAAGCAAGGCAACAGTCTGTCAAAATCTCAGCCTGAACTGACACAGAAATCCATGGTGAAAAGTCTCTTTCCTGTACCTTGGTTTCATCACACTCCTCTCAATTTTTTACTTTCTTCTATTCTGGCGCTTTCCTTTTCTTCCTCCTACCTCATCTTTGATTTTTCTCTCTCTCTTGCCTATAGCCAATATTTTTGGCTCAAATTCTTATGGCAGGGGATAAGAACCCAAGTGAAATTCAAAGTATGAATTCAGAGTCTGATCTCATAGGATCTTGGCAGCCCTCAGCTAGCTGTAGCGTATTAACATTCAAACTAATATGTAAATAGTTACTGAAAAAATAGAACAATGGCCCACAATATCATCTTGTGTTGAAGACCAATAAAGCTTAGTGAAATTTGGCAAAAGACAGAGTACCTGCAAACCACAGCAAGATCAGGGAAAATAGTTATTTTATCAATTGTTGATAAACACGTATTCTAAAAAAACCCCAAACAACAACAAACCAAACAAACAAACACAAAAGAAAGAGGGCTGGAGAGGGGGAAAGCTCAGATGCAAAAAGCAGATGGGGAAAGGAGGTAGCAGGAATGTATTCTTTGGAAAATGAAAGAGGAAACAATTCAGGCTCCTTGCTAGTGGGACAACCCTACCAAAGCACAGAAAGCAATCATGTAAAAAAAATTATATTTGAACATGAGGTGCAAGTTCATGACTTATAAGCTGATTCTGTTTCTACTTTTACATAGAGCTGCATATGCAGTCTAGCAGGAGCTTCACAGCCTCTACAGAATTTGCATACCTTTTTATGTCCAAAGTTAGATATACTTGGACTATTGCAACATAGCCATCTTACGGAGTCCTTGCCATCATACTTAGCTGCTCTTTTTATCCCTTCTCCTCAGCTGACACAACTGTTAATGGAGTGGGGTTGCAAGTCACTGGACCGAATACATTTTGGTTAAAAATGACCTTGCCAAAACAACCCCTTAAAAGACCCCTTTAAACCAAATCATTTAACCATTGATCTTGTTACCTGAATAACTTTATAAACTATTGCCTCACTTAGACTGAGGGGAAGTAGAAAATTATCAGGTGAGAGCAAATACAAGCAGCTAAAGAATAGATGATATGGCCTCTTGAAAACCAAATTTCAGTCAAATTCCTTGCACTGTAACATTACATTTCAGAACTCAGCCTTCTTAGAGACAATCTTGTCTTCACAGAAAGGCAACTACAGTAAATAAAACATCATGAATAAAGTTAATTTTTTTAATATATTTAAACAGTAAGATATAAGTTACACCCAATATTCATACCCAATAAATATTAATCTTCATACGCGCTGAAGTCAAGCATCATATAAAGCATCCATCTAAATTAAGAAATTTAACAATCTCTGAATTATACATTCTTTGTACCTCTAAAAAGATATTTTTTTTTAAAGATGAAGCTGATGTTTTTCTTTTAATATAGATCTTTTTTTATTTGTAAATACAAGCATTTTTCATACTTCAGAATAAAATTTAGTCAGGCTATTATAGATGTATGTTTTCCTTCAGTGTTTTCTTAAAGATCACACTTATGAACTATATATCTGTATGTGCACGTATAGGAGAGGGAGAAAGTTAAGAGTTCTTTCCTGTGATTCTTTACCAGACACCCCTTTTCTATTCCTTAAAAATAATTAGAATACCTTGTCTACTGGGAAAAGCACTAATTGGACATATCTGCCATTACTGTGCCATGTCACAAAGTGAAAAATCCTCACTAATGGTTCCTGAAACGCCAATCTGAGGTAGGTGGCATTAGATGATTCACAGAAGACAACCATCTATGTAGATTAATTATTTTTATTTTGTTCAGTCTTCGCTGATTTATTTTGAACTACTCATGGGGTAGTTAATAAATGTCATTCACTTCATTAAAACCCAAATTTCTCATCTATTGTAAATAGTAATCAAAGTACATGTAAGATAGCAAAAAAAAAGTGCTGCCTATAATGCCCTTTGCTTAGTATTACAAAGCACTATGAAATCAAGCTTTAAAGTGGTATATGGACTCTTCAAGGAATTATACTGAGCTACGCTTTTCTGATAATATCGAAAAACTTGCATTCATATAGCAAAATAAAAAAACCCCTTTGATCCTCATATGCCAGGTGACTCTAGTAAAGAGCCAGTCAGCCAGCAGAATTGGGTCATCACCGCTTCCAGACTGAGGACTGAGACAGAAATAGGTGGAAGAATTATATAGTCTGGGAATCACACCCAGACTCAGACATGGAGCAAGACAGGAAGTCACCTGCATACACGGACACAGCATTAACGGAGTTTGGGGTTGAGGGAAAAGCACTCGGTCCTCTCTAGAAGGTATTTGCCTAGTAGGTTAGCACCAACTGCACAGAGTTTTCAAGAACATAACTGTTCCATTTAGACACTTAAGTACCTAACTCCCTTTTACAGCCATCTATGAAGCCCTTCGCTGATCAGATAGCTGAAGCTTTGAGAAATTTAAGGCTCAACACACAAACCAGAAGTCGTACACAAGACAGAAGTATACTGAGAGAACAGGACTCAGGCTTTATTTGATGTCTTGCACATGGAAGACAATTCCACAATACATGGCTTCAAAAGCTAAACTGGTTTATGAATTTTCAACTCTCCTATCTTCACAATCTCATTTATATCCCTGCAAACAGTTCTGCCTCCTCACTTCCACCAAAACAATTGTTTTAAACTACACTATTCACTATAAGCAAGTTTGCTTATACCCGGGGTTTAAAAAAAAAAAATAAATTTTTTTTTTATTTTTAAAGTTTTTTTAAGTTGAGCTCCACCTGACTACCTTGGGCGAGGGTGGCTACCACACACTGGATTTTGATTACTTCAGAGTAATTGCTGTAGAACAGATTTGCCTCCCTGCACAAATCGGAACATTCCCCAAGTCTAATCTAATTCTACTGGATAGAGAGAACTAAGAAAAAATTAATTGTTTTCAGCATGTGGTCTTTTTCTTTGCTGTCTAGAAGGGGCTACCCTATTAAAAAAAAAAAAAATAATCACAGTTAGCTGACCTTTTATCATGTGCATACGTTGTGCACACTGAAGGTTTCCAGTCCCATTAAAAGTGAGAACTGGGTGCCCATTGTATCCCCTGGGGAGGAATACAGGTGTGTGTACCACAGGGCAGCAGTGGTTCCCTGCTGCCAGGAGTTCAGATAGCCCCTGGGGCCCCCCACATCCAAGCTAGCTAAATCAGCCAAAGCTACACTCCTTGTCCTATTTTCATTGCGCTGCAGCAGGGCAACTCACATGGAAAAAGGTAGGACCTTCAGTTCCACAGGACATAATTCAGAGAAAATCTTCAATTCATTTCCATTTTGTCTTAATGCAATTTCTCTTAAAAGATGCAGTTTAACCCTCAGGTGTTAAATGCGTTTTACTGTAACCAAAATCCAAGATAAATCACTTTCAACACTAAATGACTGGCAAAACATTTCTAACTCTTATGACTAACGTAAACTATTTCTCAATGCAAGGGACAGTTCACGGAAATATTTCTCAGCTATGAGTGTAAGTGAAAAGTAAATTCATTGTTTTCCTTTGCCAAAGACAGCATACTACCTGAGACTGGGCAGGACAACAGAACTATCTTCTCATTTTAAGTGCAGTAATAGAATGATAGAATTATAGAATTGTTAAGGTTGGAAGGGACCTTTAACATCATCAAGTCCAACCATTAACCTAACCTGACAAAACCACTTCTAAACCATATCCCTAAGTACCACGTCTACCCTTTTTTTAAAATACTTCAGACTGTTTTTCTTCCGCCTCTGAATAAACTCTACTGAAATTTTTCACCTCTACTTTAGGTTCCCTCTTGGCACAGAAAAATACTCTTACAATTATAGTGTTCCATTTTGGCAAGATTATTTCATATACATAAAGTATATGTAATGGATTTTTAAAATGTAGAACAATGTTAGTAAGAAAACATATTATTAAATATTGTTCTTACCTCTTTGCTCAACGTTGCCCTCATACCTTAAATGCCTGTTTTCAGACCCTAAAAATAAGAGAGAACACTTTAACAAAACAATAAAAAAATGTGTCTACCACTTGATGAGCAAAATTTACCATAATCTAAAACCAGAAAACAGAAGCTATACGACATTCTTACAGTGGATTTCTATATTGCTGGCTACTGTATATGAACTGGAAAACACAAATTAAAGGAATTCGCTTTTGAGAAATCAATTTCTCAATGGACTGGTGTTACAATACTAAACCATGTAATACAAGAGCTAAAATAATTCAATACAAAAACTTGCTGTATAACTTTAATAGCCTTAAGAAAGGAATCTTAATACTGACATTTTATTAGTTCTGCTTAACATCTCAGCATTTACAGGTAGCCAGCTTACAAGGAATAAACTTTATTCAAGGTCTAGATATTAAATCAGGAAGAAACAAAAATCTTCTTGCATCAGTGAACATGAACCTCACATGAACATGAGGTTAACAGTTGCATACTATCTTTGGGAGGAGCCTATCTTTCATCATCTAATCACTAATATAAATCTCTATTAATACAAATATGGCACACAGCTATTCCCCTAATATTGTTACCTTAAAGGTAACTAAAGGAGTCTAACTCTCTACCCTTTTGTAAATTCTGCCTCACGGTTGAAAAGTTAACTGTTTCTTTAGGCTCTCTTCTATGAATACTTCTTTTTATTATTCTGTATTTGACAGCTTTATTTTGTCCTAACTAGGCTAAGGCATTATGAAGCATAACTTACAAAGTAGAGAACTTGTATTTCAATAAGACCTAATATAAAATATAAAAAGAGTCTATTAGCATTCTTACTTCCACCAGCTTTCTTTGCAGGCACTACTTCGTCTCTGGACTACGGTTTGTACAACACAATGTATTGGTGGCATGGGCCATGATTACCAGTCTACAAGTTTGGTGCCTGTTTTCTGGATTCTGGGCCTGACATTATTTTCATCTTCCATTAATAAGAGTTCAGTTCTAGCTTGTGCCTTTACAGTATCATCGCTTCCTTTGTAGATCATAAATAGATCAGCATAAAACCCAGAAAGAGCTTCAATTTAATTACAATTTGTGCAGCAACAGAAATTTAATCCTGCAACACTTCAAGTAACTATGAAGTAAGATAACACTAAATTCTTACCCTGCTGTAAAGAAAAATAAAAGGGGGGAGAGGTGCAAAAAAGGAAAAAAGGGGAGGGAAGGGGGAAGGGAAAAAAGGGAAAAAAAGGAAAGTGGTATGTTTTTTGTTTCAGGTTTCTGATATAAGAAATAAAGGAAACTAACTCAGAACTTATATGTGACTTTCAAGATAACCTATGATGGTAATCCTGTTCTGGAAAAAAACAACCCAAACCAAACAACACACTCTCCCCCTGCCCCCAACAAACAAAAACACACCCCAAAACAAACAAAACACACCCCACAAAACAGAATTTGACAAGAGGAGGCCAGTAACAGGCAGCCTAAAGCATGACATCATTGTTATTAACCCTTTTTTCTAAATGCTGGCAAGAACACTCACCAGAGCAAAAGAAGGGCCTCCACTCTCTAACATCTCTCCGAACCATCTTGGAGAGCATGCTTCAGAGGCAGTATTTGGCTCAGAGCACTTCTTTTGTCCATAGACAAAAGGAGGTAGATCCATGCCTAGTCTAATTTGTCTCAAAGTATCACGCCAAGAAAAACCGTGTAATACTGTAGGCTCATTTGGCAAGTTTAACTAGACTTACAAGGAATGAAATGAAGAGAGAAACAAAACAGATGGCTAATTTTATATGAGGTTGCATAGGATTAGATAGAAAAAAAGAGATGAGGACAACAAAAACTTTCTTTTTTCCCCCCTGAAAGGTAGCAAGAATGAAGAACACAGTGAATAACATTCCAGAGTGATATATATTCAGGTGAAATAAAAAATATTTATTTTGCATATGCTGTTCTTACTCTGAAACCATACTTTGAAGTAAAAGCAAATTAAAACTTAAATAGGAGGCAGAAAAAATAAAGGGGATTTGAAGCATGTTTAACATCTTATTACCACCTCATCTTTCCTTTGCCTTTTAGAGATACCTCTCTTTTTTAAACAAACAAACAAAAAATCTATCTGTTGAGAACTGGTTGCTATGCGGTCTGAAATCATGTTCCTTGGTGCTGTAACTCCCCACGTCCACTAATCACAAACTATATCAAACATGACAGCCACCTCCATTTCTCAGGTCTTCATCATTCCACCTGCCCCCAGAAGGCATTTAACAGTGTACAACGGCAAGAAAGGAAACACATTTTGATAGGACTTCAGTGTTTTTAGCCCTCAAGGAAAAATTAGGATTAGATAACTAGAAAACAGAATATCTCCCTAGAGCTGCCTTTGTATTTCTTTGACTTTACAGATTTACTGACTGAATACTGAAGACAAAGTTAATTTATCTTCCAGTTTTTAACTGATAGCCCAGAAAGTGGGGTTGGGGTGGGAATCAAAGTTGTTATAAGAATTCTCTTAAGAGTATGATTCACATTATAAAGTTAATGGGGCCTGAGCAAAGAACATTAAAATGAGCAAAAGCCAGGCCCTATAAAAATCTGACTGCTCTCACGTCTTGTTAGCTTCAACAATAACAGAGGTGGCTCAGTCCCTAGAAGAGTGTATCAGCAGTCTTTAGGACCTAGAGAGCAAAGCAGTACTAGAAAAAAGGTAAAACAGAGTAAGAAAATCATTCCTTGTCCGTAAAAGATGTCTTGTATTTAAAAAAATTCCAACAACATAGATCTATCATAATAATTTAATATTAAGCATGCACTGAAAATTACTACTATATATCAGGCTCTAGGCATCTTTTGACACAATGGCAAAAAAAGAAAAATGAAGAGAAAAAAGGAAACAAAAAGGAAAAAAAAGATAAAGGTAAAAAAAGAAAAAAGGGCAAAAAGAAGGGGAAAAAAAAAAAAGCGCCTTTGGTTATTTACAGAAAGACCTGAAAAGGTCTCAAAAAGTCTTCAGGTTCTTTTTCAAAGTACAAGGATTTTTCCTGGTGTAAATTCACTCAACGTAATTCCCTATTGAACCATACCTATCTATCATTCATTGAAAAAACAGCTAAGTCAAATCCTCTAGTATTACTGCTGTCTACGTCAAACGGACCACTGGACCGTTTGAAACGTCGTTCACTCAGACCTGATTTTCTTTTATTTTTTTTGAGACTTAGAGAGCCTACCATGTTTTAGACTCCTGAGGAATTACCATTAATTAAAAACAATCAAGTCTCATAATTGATCTATGAAATGAATATCCGATTATCATATCACTAAAGATATAAATATATAACCTCATCATAGACATACTAGAACTATCATTACCAGCAGATTCTGTTACCAATGAATTTTCTAAATTCTGTGTGCTTATTCCCTAGAGATACATGAGAATGACTCCTGTGTCTTTTCTCGTGGCATTTTATTTATCAAAAGAAAACATAACTGGTGGGGTAATCAAGTCAGATTTCAATTAATCCTTCCATTTTTTTCAGTGAAAGTGGAGGTGCATGTTCCTTTGTTAAATGTCTCAATTTTTGTTGGTGTACCACTCTCTACTGGTTCATTTGTATATAAATACAGCAAAGATTTAACAGCACCTTCTGTTTCATTGTAGGTGGTATTGCAATCAGAGATGATAGCTACTAGCATTCAATTGATTTTTCTGGGGAAAAGTGGATAGCTTCAAAGTTGTTTTTATGGAAACACTGGAAGACTTCACATGTTCCAGAACAGCTTAAATATCGGCAAGAAATCCACCTCCACTACAGTGTTTGAATGTATCAATAATGTATAGGTCAGAAGGAGAGGTGTCAGCTTTCTGGATAGGAAACATTGTACGAGTTAAGGGAGCAGAAGAGGTGACCCAACCTGTACGTTGCTGCAGTAGGGCATCTCATGGGTCATCTGCTTTCTTAGGGTCCACCTGCCAGTGTTATATTTCAGGTGAACAGTTTTTAATTTGGTTTCATTATATTTGAATTTCTATATAAATAAACTTTTATATAAAACTTATATACACACATACAGGTAAATTTAAAAGCAAAATAATAACAAAAAAAACCCCCACACCCTACCCAAAGCTATCTTTAATCTGTCTTGTGCCAAGAAATCTCTTGCCAAAAAAGATTATATGTGATGCCAGAGTTAATATAACCAACCACAAAATTCCAAGAGCTGCGTACTAGGCACAGTGATACTGCAGATTAAAAAAAAGAGATTACTGTCTTTGAACTTATTTTCCATACTGTTCACAGTAAATGTAAGACATTGGCCAAATTTCAAAGCGATTTAGCATTTAGATTACAACAGCCACATAATTTGGGAAATGAAAATATCTACCACTTCCTGGTTTGTGAGGAAGTGATCGTTTTATGGATGAGACTTCAGAAAGCTACTAATGCCCATCTAGAAAGGAGTAAGTGGAAGCCAGAGATGCTGAGAGTCTGCCTATCCCAATTATCACATCTGCTATGCCAACACACCTCTTACAAGCATCCACGTCATTCTATTTCAAATGTTCGGTGTTTTTCTATAGAAATCAGTAGGGGCTATGACTTTTCTAGCAGCAGGAACTGTGTTCCGAGTAGGAGGAGACGTGGGTTAGAAACAAAGGCCTATGTGACCGAGATCACATGAAAACCAATGGGCAACTTTAAATAGGAGCTTCACGGCAAGCTGGATTTATGCCCATCAGTACTGCACGTGACTGAAGAACACAATAATCCAAATGATGGATTTTCTGTTTGGTCAATTTTCGTATTTATTTTTAAACTTATCTCTTCAGCAGTTCAATAGTTTGGTAATTAAAGACCCAGGAGTGTTAGGATCATTCTACTGTGGACAGTTGTTCTCTGTTGGACTAGTAGTCCACATTTCTTTCACTTTTAAGCAGAGAAAAGCGTGGGCCAGAAGAAAGCCATACTAATACATAAGTCCCTGCATTACAGTATATGAAGGGTGCTTGTGTCCTCTTGAAACCAAAAGGTGTCAGGAGCCCCTGATCTATTTTTGCCTCAGTTTATCTGTTTGTAAATGGTTGCAATAGATGGGAAGTGTTCTGGAAAATAACACAAAAAACCCCACCAAAACGAACAAAAAAACCCCGAAAGCATGTAAAGAGTTTTAAAAATATCACTAGCAGTGTTCAGATTTAATTAAAAAAATTCTCTTTCTATGATGCTTTAAAGCGGAGTTTGGTTTTCCCAGTTTCGTTTTTACACACTGCTATTTAAGAATTTGATGTGGTAGTTGGTTTGACAGATGATAGGACTGTTTGCAAGTTACTCATGTTCGGAAACTTCTAGCCTTTTTTTTAAGCACTAACCTAATCTTTTTTATCTTTTTTTTTTTTTTTAATATGAAAGCAGAAC
>VYXH01006860.1:544744-558023 GCA_013397275.1 Burhinus bistriatus | reverse complement strand
AATAAAGTAAAAAAACAAAATATTATCTCCAAAAAAAAAAAAAAAAAAAAAAGTGAGCATTAGTAACCACAGTATCACCCCAGAGAACACTGAGTTTATTAGCTGGAGTGTCAACTTAAGTATCTAAATAGCTGAAGTAAAAAAATATTGTCTTGTAAATATTGGTCTCTCATTTCTCTCCTCCCTCTTTGTTAGCAAAGAAAAGTAAAAAGGCAAACCCAACACTGCTCCCATCATGCCCACAGAAAACCAAACAAGCCTAATGCTAATTTCAATATCAGCCTCTGATGCAGCAAGATCTTGGGGACACATCTGACTTTCAGGATGAGTCACACCACTGTGACTCAGAATCAATAGTAATTTTAATGTGCAAAAAAAATTAAGATGGTCTTCAAGATCCTTACTTGTTTAGCATCCTGTTTCAATAGGTATTGCCTTACGGTTTTACCAGTAGAATGAACAGAAGCTCATCAGCCTTCATAAAATGGTCACTGGAGAGAACTTTCCCCTGTGAAATCTGTGGATTCTTGAAACAGTGGAGATTTAGCTTAACAGAATATGCCAAAAGGTCAACAGGTTACATCTGTTACCCAGAAAATAATGTAGATTCTTTCTTATTTTGATCAAAATGAAACAGTACCCTAAAATGACTGGAAATAATCATACCAGTAGGCCCTGGTTGTTTTTTTCCCCATTAAACATATACCTCTAAAATGTCAGCTTACCATCTGGTTTAATATAATGTGTACATGAGGACAAAGTTTTGGTCAGGTAACCATTCTGCCTAACACTTTTTTTTCCACTATTATATTGTCTCCTGTGCACTTGGAAGGAGACCCAAAGTTCCATACCAAAGTGTGTAATTGCACGTTGTTGTTTTCTACCTTGTAGCACGCAGACTATTACTTCAAGTTTTAAAAATGTCACCATCTTGTGCTGGCACAAATAGAATACAGGAAATTCCACATACTCCCCAGGGACTAGCTTGGATTCATGCTAGAAAGGAAACAATATGAAGTCGATAGAGGAGTGGCTAACCCTAACAACTGCCAATCTGAAATTGAAGGATGGAAAGGAAATATAAATCATCGGAACTCACAAAGAAACAGATCCTAACTACTAGCGTTTCCATGGAACTCTGAAAGTTGTTAATTTTTTAGAATAGAGACACATTATTTAGAATTTCCTTATTTAGCATTTTAGAATTTTATTTAACTTTTATTAATTTAGAATACAGAAATATATACAGACATAAATTTATTAATAGATGAGATTTTTTAAAATTTTAATAAAGAGAGCTGAGCATGGGCATATGACCTAAATATAGAAGTTTAAAAAAAAAATAAATAAGGGGAGGGGGGAGGGAAGAGAGTAATTTCTCCACCTCCCCCCAAAGGACTAAGAAAGACATTTAGATTTCTAAATTCTACTAAAGATCTGGATGAAAAGTTGTTTTATCAAGTTTCCTTATTAATACCTTTTTACTAAATTGATCCATTGAGTGGCTCACCTTCCATCCACAGACAACTTGCACCAGACTTGTCAAGCATCTTTAAAGACATCAAGGAGAACACGGACCTGCCCAGCTAACCATTTCTTACATACTGGAGAATTTCCAGCAGTCCAAAAGCTGCTGCATTTTGCCTGTGGTAGGAAGGGAATACCAATGGAGGAAGGAAAGGCTGAGGTGCAACGCATACATTACTGGCACACTAACACACTCATAACTGAGGAGATTCCAGACATGTAGACCCAACATTTCATCCCCAACAGCTAATCTAGCTTCAAGGGGTCCTGGAGCAGTGTAGGGAGTTGGATTAGTTCCTTCACAGAACTGTAAAAGCTTCATGGCCAGAAAGTGTTGGATGACAGAGGAGGGATTTTCATTTCCATAAATGGCACTATAACCATAGGCATCTAGGGATTTGGAGGATTTCAGGCTCTTCCCCGGCATCCTGTACTGAAACAAGGGAAGCCAAGGGGACCCTTGCCTGTTTCAGATGTCAAGGCAAGCAGTCATCAGGCCAGCCCTGTAATTCAGGGAAGCAAAAATAGGCGTTTGGTAAACACAGGAGATGGAAGAGATACAACAATCAAATAACGCAACCTGTTAAAACATTGCTTTTGGCATGGTTGCATTTTTATGCTAACCCATAATACTTCACTGAGAACTCCCACGCATAGCTCATCAACAGTCCTTGCCCTTTTGTAAAATAGTTTCTTAATTTCTCATCTACAACTAGAATAGTATTGATGTTATAATACTAACTTGAATTATAAGTTCAATAAGATGTAAACTGAGGTCAAGAAAGGAGAAAGGTCAGCCTGGCAAATATATCTAACAGCCTACGTGTTTGTTTGCTATTTGAATATATTAAAAATATTTTGAATTACATGTATATACACATCTCCTATATTTCCATCACCTATAATCTACAGTAAATGTCATGTTGACTGTTAAACTCAGATCTATTTTGAGGACGGCTTTGGTTCTCAAGCACTCTTAGTTGCCCAATGCAGACATCTTTCTGACTAAAAGCAATTTTGATCATTCATGCTCCAAAATTTTCCCCTTATCATGGAGTTCTGTGTTTCTCTTAATATTTAAAGATGCCTTCCCACAAGCATTTGGAGCAAACAAAAAAACTTTAACCATTTAAATAAAGCATTGTAAAAATAACTTCAAGTACTCAGTATTAGGAAAACATGAACATCCTGATTCTCTCTCTCTCATACACACAGAGAGCAAGACTCTTAAAACAACACCACACAGGGAAAATTAATTTTTGAAAGGCTAGCAAGGACGAAAAGTATGACCTTTCATAATCAGAAAATTATTTTCAGATGTGTAAAGAATTCTAGTTGTAGTCTTCCCTGTACAATTTTAAATTCAAACACTGAAGTTACAAAGGTAACTTTTGTTCATAATGACATGCTGCAAGAACTTTACAAATGATTCCTCAAAACCTGGCATACTTTTGCCTTTGTAAAATTGAATGCAAGACTGGAAAGTAAACTGTAAACTGTTATATTTATAGAATAGAAATAAAAAAATATAAAAATAATAGAAATAAAAGTTATATGAAAAGCACCTTATGCTTATAAATGGAGTTTACACCTTCAAGAACTTCATTATGAACAGTAGCTGTAAACATATAGAATGAATATATTATCAAATACAGTAAAGGAGTGATTCACAGCCTAAATGTCCTCTTGCTTAATTCAAATTAAATCTAGGAAAACTCCATTGAAATAAATGTCTGATCACAGAAAACAAAAATCTGGCCTACCACATAACGGAAAAAAATGCATGGACGAAAGATCACTCTAAATGATGGTTGTCAAGCAAACCAAAGCTAAAGTGTAAATTCAAAATCAAATTTCCTCGAATCTAACTGTGTGCTAGGGGCATTCAAATCACCAGAGACAAACCTGACTTTGACAGTCTCTCTCTCTCTCTCAGCGACAGTCCAGTTTTGGGGGGTTTTGTTTTGTTTAATAAAAATTTTGTTGCTCAGCTTTGTCTTTGAACCTGGACACTGACCTAATTTTATTTCTGTTTGTCCATTTTTTTAAATTAACAATGAAAATACTCCAAAGAACTTACAATTTCAAAAGAGCTAGACATTTTTCTTATTTGCCTTTAAAATATAATAAATATTTTCATTCTCTTGATTTCACAGGGTGACAAGTTAAAGATTATTATGATGACTGACTACTCAGCATTCACTATCTTTAGTTGCATGTCTTTCAGTTGGAAGGCAACAACCCTTGCTTTTTAAACCTAAGCACTTAAGAATTTTTGAAAGAAAATTGGAGTAATTATTACATTATCTTTCATCACTCAGACACAGAAGGAGCAGAGTACAGCAAAAAAAGTTACTATAGTAATTAAATTAATTTTAATTCAGCAATACAGGACACGTGCAACTCCCAAGATTCCAAAATACATGTAACTATCTTCATTTTTTTGCTTCTGTTTTACAAAATTTGCATAAACTGGTACAGGACACAATCCAGTCTATTAAAGAAACTAAACAGGTTACTTAGAGTGTCTTTCATATGTAGCTGTGGTATAGTTTACTGTGTTTTCAACAAATAATCCACCAACACCTTGAATCAAGGGATAAATATTCCTACAGGCATATGGCATTTAATTCCCAGATTTTTGGATGTGATTGAGGACTAGACTACACAACTCTCAGAGGAAATGAAGTCCAACACACTTTTATTCCCCTTGTTATGTTTACGTATACACTGAACTTCAACTTGCTAGAGCAACCTGAAGGCCTTTTTAAAATTCACACCAGTCATCAACAGACCTTAGGCTTCCCAGTGTAGGCAGGGAATGTAAATAAAGTGCTGGTGGTATCACTGTTTTCCAAAAGACAGCTCTTATGGGCTGACATGTACTTTCTGACTTCTGTTGATGGTAGAGTAATCCTGCCATTACTGATGCGTAAGGTTTCCAGTCCAATTTTTGCCAACAATGAAATAAAAATTAAGAAGTAAAAGAAAGAGGGGGAAAAAAAAAAAAACCAAAACCAAAATACTAAAAACATGGCAATAATTCTGAAGACTACTTTCCCTACTAGTTGTCTTGGATGGTACTGTTGTCTTAATGTCATATCACCAGAAGGTGCATTTTAAAATAAGCTTATGATGCTATAGAAATGGATTTTACTTTTCTTTAGTAAAGTAGTAACACCACATATGCCATTTGCATCACAATGGGATAAGTATCTTCATTAATAAAAATGCCTTGATTAAAAAAATTACTTTAGTGCTCAAGTTGGGAGACTGTAGGTTAATCTGAGGGCTAGTCTATCTGGTAAGGCGCAGCTGACATAGCTAGAGAGAATATTCATAGCACTGTAATTATACCCAAATAGCCCCAGAGAATAGACAGGTTATGCCTGTAAAATTAAGGCGTTTTTCAGTCCTCAAAAGTATACTCTGGTAAGACTACAGTAGATGCTGGAAAAACCTCATTTGTTCCTTAGGGTAGAATTTGGGACACATGAGACTCATTCATTTCTTTGCCAGATTCACTCAAACAAGCATTGCAGCCTTCAGCTCACTTCCTATGAACCACCCAGTTACTACTACACTATAGAGCACCAACCAAGAAAATATAATTACATTCCATCAAATACTATAGCTAATCAGAAATTTACACCTAAAAGGGGCTAGTAAAATAAAGCAGTCAATAAATATTAAGAGAAGAAAGCTGTGTGGAAAGGTCTGGGACTTAGTGAACGTCCTTTTTACTATAGTCCCTTTCACAGGCTCTGTAGACATAAGCAATGCAAAATAACGGGCAATAAGATATGTCTCTCCTCTACTTCAAACAAAGGAAAGGAAAACCTGGAGTTAAGTACAAGAGTAGCTTTTCAATATGATGTAAACAAATCATAGCAAGATAGAGCTAGTTAGGAAAAAGTGAGCAAGTTCAGTCATTTGTCCCACGATTTCTTAAGCAAGTCCATTTAACTTAGCTCTTAAGACAAGCTGAAAATTAGATGAAAAAGAGTATGTGTATGTTATTTTATTAAAGATTTTCCCCAATGTTTTGTTCCAACTATTAAATGAGGACACTTCAAGAAACCTATGTTAATGGTACTGGACAAACAGCCACCTAAACTAGTTGGGCCTGCACTGTAGTAAAATGTTACATATAGTTAAACTACAACTAGGTACTCTCTGAAGCAGGAAAAAAAACCACCCAACACAGTGAAATTTCATTACTGCAGAGGTAAGACAGTCAGACAATGTTTGAAAACTTCAGGGAGCCACAGTCTTGCCTCTGTAACCTGGTAGTGCGGCACCTCTAGTTCTTAGACGGCTCTTAAAAACTACTATGAGTGGATTTAACTGTTAGACAAAAGTTTCTTTGTTGTGAAATTTGCCACATAAACTGTTGAACATCATCAGTTATTAGTGGATTCAAATAACATAAAATGCTACCAGTTAGTTCAATTGCAGTATAACTACGTGAATAGGATGTTAATTCAGCCAATTGATAACTAAGACTCTCAAATTACGTCACTCATTAGCAAACGGTCATTGCACAGCAACATCTTTTGATTACTGTTCCAAGCTGCTTAGATTTAAGTGGCAATCTGAAGAATAACTCTCATTTTCCACTAGCTTCCAATTATCTGTTCCTTTACTTTAGCCACTTCCATAAAAAATTGCAAGTGCCTTTTTACTTTAGCATTTGCCATGCAGAATCATAAAGTATTTGTTATTTTTTACAGCTGTAATTCTCACAAACTGCTAGGAATATGAGCACAAAATGCCTCTTTTTAGAAGTTAAGTCCAGTATAAAAGTAACTGATCCATTAACTAACAAAATATTTTCTGTGTTACAAATACACATTAAGAAGCCAAAATACTCCTGAGATATAGAGACTTTTGAGAAAATACATATTACTAAAATAGACAAACCTAGCTTTCCACCTGTGTGAGTTTGTTCACATCACCACAGCAGTGACAGGTAACACAATATGACAGAACACTGAATGAATAACAGCCTGCCGAAAGACTCTTGGATTTCCATTATTTTTGATACTTAGTATCAATACTGACCTTAACTGCAACACACTGATTTCAGAAAGTATCTAATATATGCTGAGGTAAACTGAAAGCATCAAAATTAACATTAAGTTGTTTGATCATGGTATCATAGCTAAACATATTGGTTTGTTGGGTTTGTTTTTTTTTTTCTTTTGAGTAAGATGAAGTGCTAGACTCTGTAGTGCTTGTTTTACCTATTTATTTAATCCAAGCCCCACGTTTGAGGAGAATGCAGCATGTATGTGGAACATCTCATCTATGATGGCTATTCTGCTCTATGACAAACCTGCTGGTGGTTGTGTGTATGCACTGATCACACTTTCTTCTTCACAGTTTTCTTATTATGTGCTGTGTGGATTCATGACATTTTTACCTATCAGTCATCTTACTCGAGTAATTTGCTTTTTCTCAATTTGAATGAGGGAAGAAGCATACTTCAAAAAAGATGCTCAAAACCTGCATTTGCTTAGCTTTTGAAGAAACAGCACCTATTGACAAAACTACATCTCTCTGCACTTCAAAAATAAATAAAAAGGCAAATCTGGTCAAGGTAAGGCAGAACTAACATACTCTCTTTCAAAGACAAAGAGCTAAAACCAGCTTTAAGAAAGTACAAAAAACCAATCTCATACTAGAGCCCTAAAAAGCACATATAATACTCATGGACAAATATTTGTGAGAAAGAGAGTACCTGGAGAATCAAAAAAACAGAGTGTTTTTTCGAAATAGTTGAAAGGTGAATAGATGAATAGTGAATGGGTTGAATCTGCTGAATATTTGTTCACTGTCAGGACAAGGCTCACTAGATGGCACTGTTACACGTACATAGACGGTGGCGGAGGGTTTATTTCCCTTAGCGTACCAGAGAGTTTGTAGTTTTGGGGGAACGAAAAGCTGCCTTTTTGCAGTTGACTGTTGGCATTTGTCTTTCTGGGATGCTCTCTGAACTGTAAATGTTTGAAGGAGTTAATAGTTAAGGCAGAGATGCTCTCTGGGTAAAATATCTGCGTACAGGCATTGTCTGAATGTTGTAAATAGGACAAGTGGCGTCTAGACTATACCAAGCATTATTTTTCATTCAAGTGTAGGGTTCTGATATCTGTTACTGTACATACTATTACTTTCTAAAATTTTCACTTGCTATATATCTTAAATTTATTCACATTCAATTTCAGTTCTATTAATATCCATAGATGAATTTTGACACACTAACTTAGTGTGGTGTGGGTAATTGCAGGGAGTGCCAAGAAATTAGGAATTCAAGCTAAGCAGTTATGATAACAAAGTCTCTGGGACAGCCCAACAGTGTGTGCACCCCCAAGGCTTTCACATTGCAAAGCTGCGGGGCCTGATTTTCGTTCAATATACCAAGGTGTCCCAGGCAGTCAGCCTCCTCTCCCATGAGACAGTGTAGTGGACAGAAAGTGGAGCACATCATATTTACAATTCCTTGGGATAGTACTTTAGATTGACGTAAATATACAGATGCAAGCAGGTTTTAAAGGTACAGACCCATATTATTATGAAAGCAGACAAAATAACGATAGCATTCCTGAAAGTGAATGGAAGCTGGATAAAGCGTCATAACACGTACTTGTCTACATTAAGGAGCATCAAATCAGTGTCTGCAAGGTGCAGGGCAAGCGTTCTGGCAGCAAGAGCTATTATAAGATAAAAAGCAATGCAATTTAAAGCAGATGTATTATCTGGTACCAAGTACAGACCATTGCCAAGAATAACAAATCTAGAAATAATGAATAAGCTGCTTAAGTTATTTATATGCGACTAAATACTTTGGGAAAAGAGGAATAGGCTTTGATTCTACTCTGTTTTACTTTGTTTAAATAGCTTGATCAAACAGATGAGACCCTTTCTTACCAGAGACTCTAGTCTCCAAAACCCTGGGGAACTGACACATGTTGACGGAGGAGAACCAGATCTCTAATTTGAGTAGGCTGAGCACTGGGTAATTCTGAATTCTGTTTGCATAGGTAAGACCCCCAAAAATAGTCATTTATACAAATCTCTTAATGTATTCACCAGACTTGTCAAGGTTCATGCTTTGAGCACAAGGCTAACACACTTGGTATCAGCCTTATACCTTCTCTTTACCTCACATGAAGTGACGTATTTTGGTATAAAGAGAGATCTGTTTGGTCACCTGCCCATTTGTGTCACCAAAGCAAAAACTTCATTCTTACTGTCCTTCCATTGTTGCTAATTGCCAAGAACAACAACATTTTCCCTGGATTAGATGGAAATGGAAAGCATTTTCTCACAAGTGATAAAGAAACATAACGAACCTTCTTTGACTATTACAAATAAAAAGGAATTTCAAAGCTTAAGCAAATTTTCTGAAAGAAAGAGTGAAGCAAAACAAAATTTAAGGATTATATTCATACTTCCAAGTTTACTGAGAAATTCCTAAATTGATTAGCTTAATTTGTTTTCTAACTTCAACTCATAGCGGATTTTCTGACTTTGTAGATCAAGTTTCAATCCAGAAAAAATTACAAATTTTGAACTCAATTAACAATGATGTTTTGGCAGAAGTCCTGAACAACACCTCTACTCTAAAAAAGCAGAAGAAATTTCAAGACATGCATAACAGGAAAGAAGAATAATTTCTACATTGCAGTCCAGCCACTGCTACTCTAAAATATTATACTGGCTATATAAACATCATCTCTTTTTTTTTTTTCTTTTTTATTGAACACTCTATCACCATGCTCCAAATCGGTTTTTGCTTTTTCTTTCCAATAACTCAATTTCTCAAATAGATACCCCCAAAACTCCCGATTCAACCACATTCACCACCCAACCACTCTCTTCTCAAACTGAACACCTTGTTTCCCCCCAAAAATAGATCCAGAAGCCTCTCCACAGTTACTGCTTCCTCTTTGTGGATGACTGCTACTCAAAAAAAACCAAGATCAGCTGATCTTTGTTGGGGGAAAGAAAGGTAAGGGCCATGGGAAAACAATGTAATGCAAGTCCTGATGTAACTTGAACAATAATTCTACTGCACAGACTGTAACAATGACAGTTAGCAACACAAATATTGCTTTATACACGCTTGTGAACTTTGACAAGTACATGGAATTGCTATTATGTGAATTCCTTCAAGAATAAAAATAAGAGCATCTAGGATCTACACATGAGCCCTTTAGTTAATGTTTTCTCTTTTCCAAAGGACAGGCCAGTGGATGTTAAGATGGTTAGAGGACATTCAGGTTAGGAAGTTAGACATAAAATAGATCTTTTATTGTGTGACATGAGGATCTAACACAACTTTGCAAAATGTAAATATATAAACAAATATAGACATATAAACTTTTAGAAATTCCCAGGTGCTCACAAACAGCTTGGCTCCAAAGGCAAAAATTCAAGCCAGCACAAGAAGTTATGAGGAAAGAAATACATAGAAGTTCAGCTGAGTAGGGTATTTTTCAAACTATTTTACATTTTTGCACCAGCCTGTCTCTTTATTAGAACACTCTGTAAGAAACAAACATGTAAAGAGACAGATCCACAAGGAAAGTTGCTAGATCTTGACTTGTTAAAATTAGGCACATTTAATAAAACGTCTACAAAATTATTAAATTCTGTTGACTAAAACTAATGCTATGCTTAATAACACAGTGTGGTTTTTTTCTACCTTGCTTTAAAATTAAGATATTGGGCCAGTACAGATAGTGGTTTTGATCAGACAGAACACAACACATTGGTTCAAATATCGCAGGAGCCTTTTCTTCTATCACCTGTTTATAAACAAAGAGGCAATATTGCAGTGTATGTGCACATGTGCAAGCAAAACTTTTGTTCTTCTCAAACTTTGTTAACTTTATCAACCTCATCTCCCTCAGTACAGTTCTTTTAAACTTACACTAGTGTAAGAGAGGAAAATGGGACAAACAGGCATAGCTTGCCTAAAATTGAGAGAAGTGAGAAAAGAATGAGGTCTATCGCCTTTAGCTGGCACAAAGTGATTTATGCTACTGTCAGTGAAATCAGAACCAGGTTTGCCAGATTTATTTTTAATGCCTGTTGAAAAAAAAGTTACATTCTCAAATCACATTCTTCAAACCAGGTGCAAGTAAAGGAAGTTAATACTTCAAGAAGAAAATTAATCAAGGTCCTCCATAATAAACGGAGGCTTGTGTCTGCACCACCAAGCAATTGTTTTAAAAGGCTACCTATGCAGCTTCCTGGGCAGGTAACTCTGGCCCACTTCATACCTTTGGGGCATTTCACCCGTTAAGTGGTTGATGATTCTTTCCTTGTTTCTCTCCTGGTTTGTTGCTGTAAATACAATATATGCCAAAAAAGACACATTTGTTGGAATTCCTTGTTGAGAAGGCACATGTCAGTACATATAGAGAGGAACTAGCGAGAAGGCCCTTTCTTTCAGGTAGTGCACTTAAAGGAGAGTGTGTCCCACCTGTAATACATAAATTCCCACACATATTCATTCTGAAGCCTTGTCAATTTCTACAGTTTAGGTGCTAAAGTGCTCCACTGCATTTGAAGTTTGCCAGCTACATTAACATTTTCTCCTCAACAGGCCAATGCCAGTGGAAGAAAAGAGCTGTTGCAATGCATGATCCCTTAGTATCACCTGTGTACTTACTTCTTCAAATCCAGGCAGGTGGAAAAAAAAAAAATAATCAAAAATAGCCAAATTCTACTCCTCACCAGTCTCCATCACTCCTGATTGCTGCTCCTCTACACAAAGTGGGAAATATTTTGCACTGACCGTGGCAGGAATCTGAAGTAGCTCTACTGAAGACACTAGAAGTGGCTGAATAATATTCAGCAAGTCAATGAACATTATAACCTTTCCCCATCTTGAAAATAAAAAATTTCCTGTGACTGCTCCTCAAGATAAACTTCTTTGAAATCAGAAGAATAGTATGGTATAACACCAATAGAACTGGAAGCACAATGTGGCTTCTGTTTTTCTTAATGAGGTATTCACGTACCAAAGTACGGTCAGTAGGCTAAGTAGAGTCCATTACTACCACATAACCCACATGTAACTAGTAAAAAGAGAGGGTACCGTTGGCTTCACACATGAACAGAACTGGCTTTATATTCCTCTTCCCTTGGACCTTTATAACAAGACAAGCACACTAATGATAATGAAGCCCCTTACCCTCAATTGATAGAAGAAACATTTACAAAGGGCAAATTTTAATACATCACAATGTGATCAAAATGTACTGAGATACCAGCCCCATCAATATGGATTTTCTAAATCATATGAAACCGATACTTGAAATTTAATAGTTCTTCAGCAGCTTCGCTGTCACAAATGGGATGTGTTCAAATACATGATATCATGATGCATTTATGAACAATTTATTCTGCAAAAATAAAAACCCAATAGCATTAACTTTTTAAAATTGTGATTTCATTATGCACACTTAGATTGAGATTTGTGTTTGTCCTTATTTGGCAAACCATATGAAAGACAATAAGCATGAACCTGAGAACATTTGCAATTTATAAACCAGCTAAAGAGGCTAAAAATATTCGTATCATATGCAGTCATATCTTGGTTTTCAATTTCTGCATTCATTTGCCAGAGTAAAGCCCTATTTGCCATAATTATTTTTATATTTAATACACTTAAAGTAGGAAATATTTATGAAAATATTTTTCATTACTTTTGCCTTTCTAATGTCCAAATTTTCAGCCAGTATAATTTGGCTTAAGAAATAAATGAATCATGACTATTTACACCTGCTTTCATGGTGTGGGCTGGATTGGCCCAATCAGGCGGAATGACAGATGCTCTCCCCTACCTCTCTTTTCAAGGAGAGGAGGGAGGGAGAGAGAGAGACTTATGAGTTTAGAAGGAACTAAACTACTTTAATGAAATATTAATGATAAAATAAAAAGCAAATAATGAAATATATACAAAACTGTATCCAGCTCCCAGGATGACAATCACATCACCAGCAGGCACTGGGGAAGTCCCAGACTGGACTCAGTGACGCACGGGAACTGGATTCCAGATCTGGATTCAGGATCGGGATCAAAGGCAGACCAACAGGCAGAGTCCTCCTCGGGCACAGGCCATTGAAGAAAGAGGCCCGACCCTTTGATCCCTCAGCGTTTATACTGAGCATGAGGCAGATGGGATGGAATACCCTGTTGGTCAGTTTGGGGTCACCTGTCCTGTCCGCTCCTCCCCGCAGGTCCGACCCCTCTATGCTTTTCCGCTTCCGACTCTCCAACGGGGCAAATACCAAAGTTGGCTGGCCTTGGGTGTTATAGCAATAAGGATAAGCAAGAGCTTCTCTGCATCCCATTCCTTGGCATCAACTATAAACATTGGTGTTGTCATTCTGAGAGCCAACAGTTTCCGCAAAATAAGCTGTTAATTTCAGCAGTTAGAAGAGGCCTAGCTAAAAAGCAAGAGTTACTGACCAGAATTGGTCCTGTTTTACCTCAAACCAGGACACCTGTGAAAATTCAACCATTTTTCATTTTTATGGAAACCATGAAACCTGACAAAGCCGGGGGTGTCGATGTATTTAGTATACAAAACAAATACACGCTAGTTTGCATGTGAAATTTCTTAACACCTCCCAGAACATTTTTCCTAAAATGATTAGGGTTCTGTAGTCAAAAAGCATTGTAAAAAAAAAAAAAAAAAAAAAAAAAAGAGAGACATTTTTTTAAAAAACACAGA